>WEDG01005664.1:0-104961 GCA_017591395.1 Schistocephalus solidus
ACTGGGCCGACGACGTGGTTTGGTGTAAGCGTCAGATTGGCAGCCTTCCAAGCCACGGTTTCTAGGAAACCGGGATATTGTCAAGTACATGATGATGATGGTTAGGGTGTTGTCTATCTATTAGTGTAAATGGTGTGCGCTGATGTGGCTAAGCCTCGGGTGGTTTACTACAGGTTGTCGTGGAGGCGCATGTGTCCTAATAGGCCCATGCGGTGTGTAAATGTGCGGGAGCCGTGAGGGCAGTGGAGGTCGGCGCGGCGACTATATGCCGGAGCCCCAGGCACTGGTTCACCAGCCTCCGTGCGATAGATTTTCAGGTGACCGAACAGGCCAATGCGTGAGTTGAATTTGTGGGTGCAGTGTGCGCAGGAGAAATCAGGAGAGGCTGGGGGGATGTCATTCGTGGAAGTGGGGTGACAGTGGCGGTAAGAATGGCAGGAGCGGAGGGTGTGTATCGGGTGTTGTCGGCATTGCGGTGAATTCCGCTAACATGGATGCGCGTGTGACCGAATAGGCCCATGCGATGAGTGAATGCGCGAGGACAGTGTGGGCAGTGGAGGCGACGATCTCTGCTGTGTGTTGATGCTCCAGGCACTGGTTCACCAGTCTCTGTACTATTTCCCATACTGACAGCACAAGAACTAGCTAAAAGCCCACACACGCGTGGTTCGCTGATCTTGCGCCGCTGCCTGATGCATCTACACGGAGTTTGGCTCATCAGCACTTAAGTACATAGTTGTATAGTACTGTCTGCCTGTTGACAGTTTGTGAATATTACACGGTCATACCACAGTAGCTGATCGATTTCAGCCACATATTCATATCAAGTTTCGGACCGAGCCTGAAAAGGTTTGTTCCGAAGGTTTAAGCCCAAGCTCGCGCATTAACTTTCTCAGATATTACACATGACACGCCAGAATTTTTTCCTAGATTGTAGCAGTATTTGAAAACGTATTGAATATTTACACGTTTTTCTGGTCCCCATCGCCATGCTTATCACGTGCCGAAGAATCATTTTGGGTCAGTTTAGCTAGTACACTGTGCTACTGAATTAATCAAAAGTAACCTATTAGTAGTATACTTGTATATCCGATATGTATAAAACTACATGCTGACACGAAAGACTTAGTTTCCAAAGGCATCACCCTTTGTATTTCCCTTCTATCGAATGCAATAAATAGTACCTGGTATAGAGAAGGAGGTTTTTGGGCCGTTTTTCCAGAGGAATCACGTTGTTAGCGTTCTCATCCCCGGGTTGGTGTTCCGTCCTCTCACCGTCTTCCACCGCTCCTGTCCCCGTGACCATCGCTGAGGCTAAGCCGCCCTCTCTATGGGTAGCCATTTCTTCTGGGCCGCTGTGTGATTCTGAGTCAGGAGGGTGGAGCATCTTATGAATCAAGTTCATGTACCAGTTAGGTAGGGGTAGTTGTAAGTAAACCGGCCTTTCAAACGGCTTTATGCCTAGATCCATCTCGTAGATGGGTGAACATTCGTTGATTTCGGTTAGTTGCGGATCAAAGTTGTGGATTGAGGGCATCATTTCCGGGCGAACGTCGATAACCTCAAAAAGCATATGTAGATATATGACTCGGACATGTTGGAGCTCGCTTCAATCTCCAAAAACAAAATGTCTCAGTATGTTGTACATGAAAAGTTTCTGATAAAGCATGAAACTGTAGGACTTCAGTGTCCAAAATAAACGAAGAGTTAAAATGTTAGGAAACAAAAAATCCCTATTTTGTTCCTTCGTGTCACACTTCAAAACTGTCGCTAAGGACAGCGCAACTAACCGCTTCGACAAGGCTGATCCAGCCGGCAACATTCCAGATTCAAACAGAATGTGCCTCAGCACGCGCGTCAGTTATCATAAGGAATGCAGCAGAACACAAATTGCATTGCAAAAATACTGTGACGCCTGTGCTTCCCTTCTTATCGCTGAGTTCATCGCTAAGGGTAGGTGGAGACAGGAGGTACAATCTTCGAACGCCTACTGTTCTTGTTGCAGCTTTTGAGTACACTTCTGTCCCGTAAGATGGCTTAATGGTAAACTCTTGCAAAAAGTGGCTACTACTTCGTCTGCTGATAGAGACAAAAGTTGATGTGTCCTTCACTGTCCTAAAAATAACCTTGTCATTGTCGTCCCATCCGTAATGTAGTCCTTACCTTTTCCGGTCTTTGTGCCCTTTGCAGGTGATATGTTGAAAAATCGCTTAAACAACCAAATGTTCATTATGTATAAATGGGGAGCACTTATGTTTAATTAATGTTCTCTTAAGTTTAAATTTTTACTGTCACGGCTGCATGTGACCCTTTGCACAAAGATATGAGTTCAGAGGGAATCGATCACCGTAAATTAAGTGAACTTAGTTTTGGTTTGAAAGTTTAATTAATGTAGGCTTCTCAGACGTTCATGTACGTTTGTTTCCATTTTTCTGTGCAAGCAAGTCTGGTGAAGAGGACTCGAAATATTGCAGACTTTGCATCATTAAGCTTAACGGAGAAAGCCAAATTTAAAGGACCTAGCAATCATTCGTTCAAGGGAGTTTCTCTTCAACTATAATTATTAATTGACTAAGATCACTTAGATATAAGGGAGCACCAGGAAGGGTTCACGCAGCTCCAGATTCTCCGAAAAGGACTTAACCACTGAGATTGAGTTCGGTTTGGAGCCCTCAGTGATTCTGGGATTAGCTTTCGCTAGCACTGTAGAGGTGATAGCCAACGTTTGCCAACTTTTTGCGGAACTGTTAATTTTTTTGGCTGATTCTTAACTTCGATCTGAATTCGCTAGCTGGTGGGTCTAAACCAGGAAAGCTGGCAGAGATTTGCTCACCTTAAAAGTGGAGGTTCTCGTTTCCATTGTGCTAAGTTTAGGTATGCGAACGCTAAGCAGAGGGTGGAGCAGAGGGGAACGCAACAGACCACCCTCTCGATCGAACTCGACGGCCTCCGAGGGTGTGGCGATCACAATTGCCACAAAGTCGTTAAACTCATCCGCCTCGAAGCAGATTCCACCAGCCAGCATCTCTGTTCTTCGGGCAATTTCAACGCCCGGTAGGATCTCGGGCACTGGTTCGGCCGGCGTCTTTGCAGCTGACTTTCGATTCTTGCCACCGGCAGCCTTGTTGGCCGGGGAATTCGCAGTATCGGTCGGCAGCGGAGCTGCAGGTTTTCGAGGTTCCTTGTACTCACTGTACCGTCCCGCCATGCGGGCCTCTTTCAACACCTGTGGTGGCCACTCCAGGTAGTGGATCAGGGGTTGGACAAACTGCAAAGAATACCTTCCTGTAAGATGTATTCAACAGGGAATTTTCGTACTTTGGATGAAGATAATTTTAGGCATGTCGTTATGAGTTTTTCGAGTGGATGACAATCAGTTAGAACAAAGTTGACATCTCGGGTGAACTGTGTCCACACACTGGACTTTTTGGTAAATTGACTACCCCTACCGCAACAGACTGCTCACCCAGTCTATCTCTGGCCATGCATGACCAGTTCAAATGGTTTTTAGCTTAACATAACCGGCTGCGGTGTGCGATACTTCATCAGGAAAACAATTGACAAGACGATTAATCCGTGGCACATTGGTAGAGCGCTCGACTCAATGACCAATGATTCCGGTTTTGAATCCCATGTGGTCTACACTTGGAACTGCGTATGACTGACTGATGATGGCTAATAAGGCATAAATGGCCATTCTAGTCTCCGTTGTCTTTGTCGGTAGCCCATCATGAGTGACCGAATGCGTACATTCGCTTTCCTGCAAACACGGCAGCATTCCCTACATGAAGTGAACACACATATAGGTGCACAGAAAAAGTAAGTTGGACGAAAAGGGAGAAAATTTTGTCCAGTAACAGATATTAAAAGGGCATCTAGCCCCCCCCCTCCATGAAAAGCTGGGTGATAAAACTGTATGGTTTGTTTTTATTTTCAGAACGAACATCCTTCATTTAACTGCAAATGAAGGGAGCTCTCTGGTGCACAACTATGCAATACGATCCAAGATTTTTCACACAGCTTATTTCCTCACGTCTGTTTCGCTCGCTTTTATCATGTCCCGTATTGGATTCTAAACGATAAGCGTTCTGAGGCACCAAAAGGTCCAAGAAGCTTAGAGTTCGGTCTATCGATTTACGTAACACCTACTATGGCTTCTCAGGGAGGCATATTAGGAAAAGGTGTAAAGGGGTTCTATAGTGAAGCTTCAATTTTCAATCAGCTTGATTCTTGTGCACCCGAGATTTTTCTGACAAGATTCTCAAAATCTAAGGAATACAACTAATTAAAAGCAGTATCCTCCTAGGCAATGACAGTTTGACCGTCATTACTGACTATTTGCACTGCGTGTTCCACAGCAGAAATGGTGACTTGCAAAGCCTCTACCCCAATCTCTCCGCCCTCACACATCTGGTCCCGGTCTCAAGACAGAGTCAGGAAGTACAGAGGCGGGGTCGGGTGCAATGGATGACAAGGTTAAATAAACCGTCTACATGTGTCACAAATGCGCCACAATGAGCCAGCGTTTCACAGAAATAAGAAGGGGGTGGCTCGGATGCCAGCTAAGTGGGAGTGCCATATTGGACACATCAAGAAGAAGAAGAAACCATTGTAGCCTGATTCTTCATCCTGAGAGAAGGACCAACTTATTCCGTCAGTAAGCAATCTTCCGAGCCAAGGCTTTTAGCGCATCGTGGTCAAGAGCTTCAGGTTATTTATAGGGATAAATATACGCCGAGTCCCCAGGCTCGACCTAACTCTCTCTCTGTCCCTCTCTCTCTCTCTCTTCGCCCTCTCAGGCATCAGTCCGCTGTCTGAGCCTGTCAGTTAGCTGATGCAGAGATAAGGCGCAAGTGGCTGACTGAGTCATACATCCTGTTTACCCGTTAACCATACCAGCTTTGCACACAAAACCCGGTGGGTTTCTTGTAATTCCGATTCGTGTGAGTACTACAGAGGCCCTATTAAGGAAGAGCCATTGCAGCTCGACGCTTCGCCTGGAGGGGATTGTCGACTTATGCCATCAGTTGTAGAGCTTTTAAGCCAAGGTTTTTAACGCATCGTGGTAGATTCAAGCTCAGCAGCTTGTTTGTAATGAGGACCACGCGCTGACTGCTGTCAACCTCCCACTCCCTTTCCCTTCCCAGGCAACAGAGCACTGGCTAAGAGAGTGGGCATTGTGAGTGCCTTCTCCCATCTCCGGGCTCCTTGACTCTGTCTTGGCACTGTGCCAAGGTAGGGGGGAGTGGAACAGAGAGTGGGGTAGGTGCAGTGCAAGTCTACTATCACTGCAATCCAGCGCAAGTCATCGTCCCCGCATTACACTGCTGTGGACATCGTACCCTAGTGAACATCGTAGAAATAAACCGTCGAACTGTAGGGTGGCCAAGGCAACCAGGCCACCTTCGCGTGGAACACATGATCTGGCGCCCAAAACAAAACGCCAGGTTTTCAAACAAAGGGATGTGCTGCTCGAACCTCAGATGTGTACACACAACTTCCATACCGTGAACGATAAGTACAGTTCTTCTTGCGCTTATCAACACTAAATTAATGAGAGCCTGCCTGCTCAAAGTCCGGCTAAAACTGAGGTTCCACTTTGGATTGTGTCGACGTTTACACCATACAGCCACGAATTCGTGATTCCTCTGTAAATTTATTGAGGACCTAGGCCAAAATTTACCAAAAAATACTGATTTTAGTCTGTGCAGTTGTATTGTATAAGTTATAACGCTTACTCTTACGCCATAACGACAGAAAATGTGTTGGCAGTTTTTTTAAATAAATGTGAAAACTGTTTAACGTCTCCAATGGTGTAGTTTATAGCATGATTTAGCACAGTCACTAACTGTCCGCGACCACCCTAAATGCCATGAAAATAGTCTACTTGGTCAATGCTAGGGGGCCTACTTACCACCACATTCTGTTTCAGAGTCCAGAACTCATCACCAATTTTCGCCTGTAAAACGAACACTGTTCGGGTGTCTAGGATTGGTACATCCAAGGCAGTGTAGTCGGGCTTGTTCTTCTCGTGCTTCACAGACTTCTTCGGTTTTGGTTTTTCTGCAGCTGTAAAATGAAACCAAAACAGTGACTCCTGCACAACAGGATTGTAGTAAAAATGAATTGCACCTAAGAGCATCAAAGAAAATGCGCGCCAGTTTTGCATAATTACTGTCGCTTGTAGCGGTACCTACCAAGGCGAACAGAAATGGCATGGGGAACAATGGCGACAGCATTGAATTCGGGCCGAATGACGCCTGCGATGCAGTACACCAGACAAATGTGGACTGTTTACCACCAAGGGTAACTGGCAGTACTCTCCTGCGCCGTCAGCTTGTTGGCCTATAGACCGGTTTGGCTACACTATATAGGTCAGTCATTGTGAACCACGCCTAGAAGAGGATTTTTTGCCATATCAGAAAGTGAGTCAAAGCCCATTCTGCGGTTTTGTCACAAAATTCGAGACAACGAGCTCGTGGCGCAGTGGGTAAAGCGTTAGACTTGTGCCCAACAGGTCGCGAGCTCGACCCTCGGGCACCGCAGCGCCTGGGGTTGGATATGGCTAGCTGATGACGGCTAATAAGCCAGAAATGGCCATTCCAGTCTCCCTTGTCTTCGTCAGTCATGTTATTCTGCCTATATCCTTAGCTGCCTTACGGCTGCTGGCGGGGCTTGAGATTTAGCATTAAGGCACAACGGGACGAGTGAATCCTGTGACCGATCGGTGAGCGCCTACTTACTATATATATATATATATATATATATATATATATATATATATATATATATATATATATATATATATATATATAATCTTCGACTGTGCATTGACGGGGAATCGCGGAAGTTTCTGAATGTTTTAGCTGAATCTACCGACGGTATGACGGTATTTCGACTCTGTAAATTCCTTTCAGTTTATGAACTTTTCTGAAAATACTATTAGTATATTAGGAGTGTTCATTCCTTAGGTCTGCATCATCGCATAATTAAAAACATTCCTACTCAGAAGCTGCCCTGATTGAGCTCGTACTGGGCACGTTTACAAGGTAATTTTATCAGTTCAAGCTGAGCACCGACTCGCAAAACGGTGGGACAATGAGCTGATTTTAGAGAAATAAATTTCAAAATTAGCCCAGTGAATTTCCGAATGCTCGGTTAGGCGCAGTAGACCTTTGTACTGAACAAGGCGGCTTGTAATGGGTATGCTATCGAGAAAAAAACGCATACTTGCACATTATCCGGTTTCAGAATTATTATTCCTGAACCCTTGAAGCTCTATGGGAAGTTCCCTACTGCACGTCCTCCTATCTATACCCGTACTAATGGGCACCAACTATTAGTCTTCTAGAAAATGTCGTAGAATTAATTGAAGGAAACAGTTCCTTCTGCCACAGTAAGCATGATAACATCAGTGATAATTGCTCATAATAAGATCAAAAGCAGGGGACGCATCTTATATTCTCATGTGTGCTGTGGAAAGGAACCGATTTACATAACAGGGTAGCAATCCCTTCAGCCGGAATTTTGTGAGCACTGCTGAAGTAAACTGCGCTGGGTTTCAGTGGACTGTATTCAAGAGGACTGCGGGAAACGCCGTTCTTCTCTCCCCCCCCCACGACCTACTTGATTCCTAGTTCTCCAGCGTCCAACTTAATGATATCCACCCCTCATATTCAGCCACCAGGGTATATAGTCAAGCTGCACTCGAGGGAACGAAACCGCCAAAGACAGTATCCATCGCCCAAGTGGGGGAAAATTTATCATGCAAAGAATCAAAAACTATCCGCGATAAGAAAACTGTGAATTTTCCTAGGTATGTGGAGGTGTAGCAACCCTTGAAAACCCACTAGATTCACCTTTAATTTACTACAATTGTGGGTTGAAGGTGAATCATGCACCTATGCGAATGAGAATTATTGTTTCAACGATCAAGTCGCTATTTTCTTAACTTGCCAGTTAAGCGTCACTGTATAACGGAAGCCCTGGACTAGTTAACTCATCGAGAGTTAAACTGGTATAAAAAACCGGTCCACAGGAGACGCCCCTGTCCCCTAGCTGGTGTGGGTTCGAATCCCTCCGAGGCCGCCGAGTTTTTTACAAGTGGGTCAAAGGAATGAGGCGTTTACGTTGATTTCCGCCTGTTTGGCTATAGTTAAGGTAGAAACCGCAGTTTCTTTAGAAAACAAACCACTTCTTTCAGCCATTGTTATGAATAGAATTATGGTGAGGTGACTTACCTTCAGCTCCTGCTTCAGATGCAGCTGCCGCGGCCTCCTTAGCAGCTTTTGCCGCAGCTTCGGCCGCAGCCGCTAAAATAAAAAACGATAGAAATATTGTTACTTATAAAGATAAGGTAACGACAATATGTTGCCAGAAATAGTATACCTGCAGCTGCTATTAGAGTTTTCGCACGTTCCGTGGCCTCCTCCGTCGTTAGCTCAAGTGCACTAGCAAATGTGAACGGTAAAAAAACGGAGCATGGGGTCTTTAATTTCGATGGTGCCCAGATCATTTGAATTTCACTGGCCAACCTCAGATTCGGACCCAACCACGGACTGGAGTAGCCGCGAACAGGAGAAGGGACAGGGGCAAAAACGAATTTGTCCTTTTTGCCGCCGAACGCATTCTTTGGGAAATCCACCTTGGCACCGTTTATGGTCAGCATCGTTCCGCCAGTTTTCTTAACCACCATTTCCGTTTTCAGAAGCGGTGGACTGAAAAAGAAAATGGCCGAAAGACCAGTGGATGCAGAACCGTAATATTAAGTCAGGAAATTCTAAATACATGTTTAAGGCATGAAGTGATTGACTTCCGACTCTCACCCTTCAATATATGACTGAATAATCTTCTAAAAGCTCCCCAGTATTACACGGTAATAACTGAATAACCGACGTCCATTTCTTAATTTGTATTCATCGTCATGAAATAGACATGAGGCAGACAAGTGATCCCTATGTCTCTTGCCTCAAATGAAATATCTATAAGAATTTTCTAGAACACAATTTACTGATAACTGATGACGGTTCCAAATGGTCTCCTTCAGTACTCGCCGTGAAAGAGAGTGCAATACAAATCTCAAGTGAAGAGCTTTTGAGCGAGGAATGAGGAAGAATCCCGATCAACTGACGGGGTCAAGGCAGAATTGCAAATGCTGTCTTAAGTTACTTATGGACGTGAAGAGTTTTGTTGTCGCTAAATGGCTTAGGAGCCAAGACCTATAAGCAGTAAATCTTGGAAGTCTTTGCTGATTAATCTCACACATAATGCTTGCAATCATGTTCCTACTGATCACTTTAGGGACAGCTGGGTGTAATAGATACTAGCCAATGCGGATTATTCCTACAATAGACAGCTTAGCATTTGTGTATGCATTGCTGGTCAGCCAAAAAATAGTAAGCTTACTTAGATACACTGCCGATATATATATATATATATGTATGAGCAAATTATAACCTCCCTAGTTCGTGGTCGCGTACTTGTCGGGTAGTAGCACGTCGTGAATATAATCAGGCTACGTAAAAGTACCAATATCAATTTTCTTCTAAGCCTTATCCTGAGCCCAGTATTTAGATATACGAATGAATAACTCAGAAACTGATACCACCGATTATTGGCCCTTTTATTCTCAGAATGCGAGTACGATCAGATTACAGCGTCAGCAAATTTTTCCTTTCAGACAGTACAGTTTCCTTTAAATTCATACGAGAATCAAAAGGCTTTAGACCAGGCCTGTCGATGATTTGGTTCATTTGAAAAAAACGAGGAATAAATTTCATAATCTGAAAATACTTAAAACCCTTAAAATAAGTGATTCGAGGTTAGTAAAAAGGCTATGGATGAATAAGAAGCAGGATAAGTGGGAGGGGGCGAGGAGGAGGAGGAGGAGGAGGAGGAGGAGGAGGAGGAGGAGGAGGAGGAGGAGGAGGAGGAGGAGGAGGAGGAGGAGGAGAAGGGGGAGGAGGAGGAGGATGGGGAGGCTAAGGTGGAGGACGAAGGGCAGAAAATTGCGGTCGCGAAGTTGTAAAAAATGGCAGAATAAATTAAGGAGAAGAATGTCTGCATTGATAGTTTTGGTGGTGACAGTAATGATTTTGGTTTTAGCTGAGGGGACGGTCATTCATATGCATCATAACGCGCTTCAGTGCTTACACTAAACGTAGCTTACCGCTGAGCCTTCGGTTTTCGTTTCTTATCCTGCTTTACTTGAGCGTGGGTGGACAGAGATGTGCTGCGCTTGTCGGTGCCTGACCGGTACCCAGGTGTTCGACTTCTACCTCGACTCTTCGATGGGGCCTTTTGAGGTGCTCGACTTCCGGACCCCACCTGGGGGGCCCAATTCGGAGTCATTGGCGTGCCCGCCCGGCTTACTTCGCGCTCTCACTCTCATGACCAGTCATTTGGCCATGACAAGAAAAGATGTTGGCATGGGCAAAATCACACACAAGGTCTTCCCCATCAGTTCGTGCACGCTGGTTACCAGGGTGATATACATAAAACGATGCACTGGCTAGACTATCGTCACATGATTAGTTGAAACAGCTGGCACGCTTGCACTCCTGACCGTGGTTTGTTTACCAATGAGCATACCCACTACCTGATTTGTCACAGATTGGTCTAATCGGTCGACTGGAAAGGTCGATGATCAGTGGATAATAATGGGATTATTTGACTTGCATGCGGTGAGATACGTTAACCGAATTGTGTATTTTTTCTCCGTCGAGGCCTTTACTAGTACAGCGTTCAGTGTAATGCAAAAAGTTAGCGTAACTTGATAAAGCAAGTAGACGGTTGTAGGTATAACATGGTTTAGTGTAGACAGAAAAAAATAAAAAATTTCGATGCAAATGATCGAACAAGGGGGAAGGGAACTGAAATACAGCGCTTCTAACTAAATTTCGGTCAATGAACAGTAGATTTGTTGATAAGATTTAGATAAATTGGATAATGATTGTAAGTTGGGAAGCACTCAAAGGACACTGAGCAAATAATTAACCAGAGCGTGTTATTTACGCATGCAGTGGTCGAGAGATGAGTAGAGATTTCTCTTTAGACATAAAAGTACAGCTATAACCCAAAGATCATTCAATATGGAATAGTTTATTTAAAAATAACAAACATAAACGAAGTTTATCCATAGAAAGTGATTTTGCCACCAAAAAATCCAGATATATAAATTTGAACACGACTATGATGGGTTCAGTCTCGAGGCAACTTCTCAATTAGATTTCCTAAGATGCACATTTTTCAATGGATACATATATATTACTGAGCACGGTTAATGAACCAGAAATGAGGACCTCAGTCTGCCTTAATGCGTCGGCCCTCCTTCCAGCATATACATATATATGATATGATAGAAGGGCCATCATCAGTTAAGTAACGGTATGTGCTTGTCCCGTATTTGTTGTGAGAACAGTAATCATTGTTAAACTTGGGATAATTCCAGCTTCAAACCATATAACTACTGGTATAGAGTTGTTACTAGGACTGCACGTTTGCGGATCCTGGTCTGCACGAGAAAGAAACTGGAGTTAGGTTGTAACAACGTTCTTCGAGTTATTTGGTACCATCTGAGTAAATTTTCACGATATAAAATCTTCATGTTGGCACAAGCATGCACATCAACCCTAGTTGACTGGCAACCCTTGTCCAGGCTCCGTTAAGACTGACCACTATCTTTCTTCCCAATCCCCGGTGAATTTTAACGCACAGTTGGCCGGTCCTAACAGGTTCTGCTGATTACCTCTTAATCCGGATCACTGAATATTTAGAAAACTGCTCGTTCGAGAAGAAATGTGTACCTGGTAAAAAGGGATCTATTTTTTCGACTTCATAGGCGTCACTCGTAAGAAAGCAAAGTTGGGTTAATGCGTTTTGGTAAATATTCATATTCCGCTTAGACGAAATATGAGGCATAGGATAGGAAGGTCCCAAAGCCTCGCTTCCTAGTATGTGACATCGCCGTCCTTTCCAAAAATCCTTCGTCAACAGCCAAACAATCCATTAAAGTTGAACGACAGTTTCTTATCTTAAATAAAATGTAAATGGTTATACTTTTAGCTTTCTACAAAATCGGCTACCTTTTGCAAAAATGTCTATTCAATCCTCCAGTCGGATAAAGTTTTTTAGGTCCAAGTTATTGTCAAGCCATGAGCAGACCCCAATGACATGCTTAGTCAGCTTGGAGGCGGAAGCTCGGCGAAGGATGGTTCCTAGTCATCGCATCTGTTTTTCACCCCAGGTTTACCTCACCTAGTTTTCTGTCTTCATCATGCGCATGCCAACTACAGGGATACATGTGAGGGCAGACACGGAAGAGCTGTTTCCCGTGCAAACACGACCAGACATGTTGGCCGAAGCCTTGCACCTGAGGCTGGAACAGAGTCACCAGCCAACGAAAAGCGAGCTTAATAAAAGAGCCAATTACTTACTCAGCCTTGAGGTCCACGTTGATTACATTCTGAAAGCCCTTGAGCTTCACACCACCGCCACCACCTTTGGCAGCCATTTCGGGCGGGGGAGGAGCACGAGATTTTCCCTCGCGGGCGTGCAAGTGCTTGTATCGATTTACCGTTCAGATCTAACACGAGACACGCACGTCGTCTGTCAGTGGTCCACCCGAAGGTTTCGTATCACCACCGCGGAGGCGAGCCCTTACCATGAGATTTTCATGTCATAACAACGAATTCATAAACGTGTTGCTGTATGTAAAGGGAAGTAATCACGATGACATTGTTTTATTTAATACGGAAATTTTGATCACAACGTCAAAGCCCTTTTTCGAGGACTGATATGAAATTGCCTGTAAACTGGCAATAAATAAATAAAATTAAAATATGAAAATAAATAGACCCTAGATGAATCGTAAGTGAAATACTTTATTTAACTTTGTAAGAACGTAGATGAGAAAGTAGTGTCAAATTCCCAATCATTCTCCTTTGTGGCTTACGGGTAAAATCCTTCATTTGTTTTTAACATAAGATCAAAATGCTACATCCGACTGCATGTATGTTTAATCTGTAGTAGTTTCCGGAGTCTATGTTGTTGATGGAATGCTAGCGGTCTCCTTGTAAATGACGTCATCTATTAGGCTAACTTAATCAAACACAAAACAGGAAAGTTTAACTATCATATGGACTTTGTTAACTTTGTTTTAGTAGAGAATTTTGGCAGATTTGAATAATTACTTTGACCCACTTGTGAAAAACTCGGTGGCCTCGGTGGGATTCGAACCCACGCCCGCAAGGGGAAGGCTTTAGTACAGCCAACGCTCTAGCCAACTGAGCTACGAGGCCCCACCGGGAGCCGTGAGTTGACTTCCGATTTTCTTCGTCCGATCGGAGGACATGTCTCTACTTTTCAGCTTGGGGATATGCAAATATGAAATACGGCAGATTGGCCATTCGATTGTGACTAGTTGAGTTTACGGCCCTCCCGTGAACCTAGATATTCATTCTTGAAGTTTGGACCGCTTGAACTGTTTGAGCAAAAGCACATCAAAGTGCTCTGGAACACAAACCATCCAGTTCAACTGCCTTCACCCTTTTATTTAAGTAAGCATTATCGTCTCTTGTTAATCCCTACAGATTAATATAATTGGAACGTTTTGTTGGATTGTCAGTCATTTACCTAGTTCTTATTTGAGAACTATTGCCTACATAAATAGGGTGCCTGTAATGACCATCACTGAATTATTTTCATTGTCAGTCATGTTGGACCCCAGGTCAACAGAACCCGAGATTGGGACGATGCTGTAGCTGGTCATAAAGTTACACGCTTTACTAGTTTAACCACAGACTGAAGCCTTGTCAGCCGAACTCAGGAACATGATAAGCAACGTGGGAGTGATGCTTTCCAATTTGCGTTGATTTTAGATCTGAATACCCTTCCGTCGATCGTGACTCCTTCTTTGCAACTTCTTCCTGGAACTCACCTCTTCGCTTCTTTTAGCATAGCGATGAAACTTTTGCTTGGCAATATGACCCAAAGCCCTAGCGGTTGGTTGCATAGCGAAGAGTTTTCATATCAGAATAAAGGTAATGTAGCGAAGTGCTTCTGCTATAGTCTATAGCCCAGCGACACGCAAGGGAGCTGAGTAAATCAAATGGGAAACTTCAGCAAATACTATTATTAGCATCTCAGTGCTTGGTGTACTCTTCAAGGTGCATACTACTAAGACAGGTCTGAGGCCTCAACAGCTCATGCAACTAATTGTTTTATGAAGTGCTTGTCTGGGACCAGGGGTCAATAACTTGATAAGTAATGGATCCTGCTTGAACAAATGCTAAAGGAAACCGCCTCACCGAAGATTCCTCAACGAGAACCATAAGTCTAACAAAAGAAATTCTCATTTCTAAGTGTGAGCGAACTATATGTGTTTACTAACCAGAAAAGCTACTTGCAAGAGGAAGCAGTTACATTATTATGCTTCTTCTGTTCTTAATTTAAAGCCTCTATTGTTCGCTTCTTCGGAAGTTTATTAAATATGTCAGCTATGTATAAAAGACAAGAGCTGGAAAGGTTGGGTAATGCTTAAACATCCAACATACTAACCGGTACATATTTCACTGTTTTGAAGAAAAAGAAATGTTTTCCTCTTGGACTTTATTAACCTGGAGTGCAGCTTCTAGCATGGAAAATGATTCATCCCCGATTGTAACATTTATCGGGTCATTTATTCTTTCGAAGTCCATTTAGAATAAGGAAAGAAGGCAAATAACATTTGCAAATATATTTCCCAAAAGCTTTCAGTGCGTAATTGAACTAATGCCTGAAATGGAAGCTCCCGTTAAGAATGTTTCTTCTTTAAAATGGACTGCTTTCTCTTTAAGGCTGTGCAGATGGCGGTGGACATGATTTCCGGTGATGTCAGTCAGTATATCACCTAAGTCGAGTCCAAATCACTTTTCTCATTACTTGGGTTTCGTTGGTTTCGTTTTGTTTCAAGCCACCGGTAACAGAACAATAGACAGTACCAGAAAAAAGACCAAACATTTGCTCTATGGTATGCTAAAAGACTCGTCAATCTACTTGTTTAAAAGGATACAAAGGTATTTGAAAGTTGGACATTAGACCGCTGACTGAAGATAAGTGGAGTCGAGGATGACAACAAACAAGATTTAATGAAATTAAGAAACTCCGTCGGCACGACAGTAGGTTATTGATTCAAATTGCGATAACAGTTGTGATTGCCAGATTTGCCTCTGGGATTTCCAGCATAAATGACATGTAAAGGAACACCATGGCAGTTGAAGCAGGGGTGGAACTATTTTAAGTTACACATAACGTTTACTTATATTTTGTAAATAGCAAATGTAAAAAACAACTGATATGAACTTATCGATTCCCTTTACATGACAGAAATGAGCATTTCTATTTTGCCCTTGAGATGAGGCGGTCGCGTGATGAATAGCAGTCACTGATCGAGAGGTTGTACCGACAGGGAAGCCAACACTGAAATTGCCAATTTTGGCATATTTTCTGCCAACAACCAGTCATACCGCAGTTTCAGTCTGTCCTTAGAGGGTTCGAACCACAGTCAGTGGTTTGAAAAACAGCCCGCTACTGCGTGTCATGTCGGCATACGTCAAGGATATTTCGCATGTATAGTTGCACACCAATCTCAAATTGCGCAATATTTCCGATAGCAGCCAACGTTATATGGGGCCATAAGTAGGGTATAAAGCGCTGCTTGCTGATCAACTGGTTCAGGTTCGATTCCCCCACTTACGGATGGAAGCTGGCGTATCACTGTCTGACGGAAGAAAATAAGCCACAAATTACCATTCCATTTTTTCACCCCTTAGCAGTGAAACCTCAAGGGTAAAAAGGTAAAATATACATTACTTAACCACTCTCCAACCACACATGTCTAATAATCACCGATAAGAGGAAAAGGTAGTGTGCGCTGTAAAAAGACGAGCACTGAGAGAACTGGGTAAATTGAATAAAAACAAAAAAATATTTAAATTTTTCCTGCACTACAAAGATGTCGCTTCCCATCCTATTGAAGCAAGTCTCAGTACTTAGTAGTTACTTCGGGTAAAAAGCGGTGAAGGAATATCAGTTTATCAGCAATCTTAAGGCAGAACATCCAATTAAAAAGAAAGCTGAACGTTTTTAATGCAGTAAAAGATCAGCCTTTTTTGTAAAACGGCATACCAAATTACGACTGAGTGCCTTCATATACGTTTTTCGGGGTCTTTCCTTTGGATGTCTGCTTTTTGCTTGCCTCTCTGGCCGACATTGTTCTGGAGCCTACAGCCGAAAAAAAGGTCTTTGATGTTGACGCAAGTGTAGTAACGATCAGCAAAAGATTAGGTTTGAGTTGTGACGTGAGCATAAATTTGCAAGCATCTGCCCTGCCATTCCCACATACATTGGTGGATTGTTCTGTGACTCCATTCTCGTTATGAGAGGTTTGATTCCCAAAGTGGACGAACAAATGCGAACAATAGGCAAGAAACGTGGACACAAGGGCTTCTCCAGCATCAGTGTTTATAGCACACTTTAATTCTAATCGTAATTGGGTAACTATGTTGTTAATCCAAAGCAATAAATTCTCCAAAGTTACCTATAGTTACTATTGCAAAAAATGAGATTTAGTAAGTATATAAAAGTATTCTCTCGTAATAATGCCTTTCTCATGCAGACTTTCCGAATAATTTGATGAATATGAGTTGATCCAAAAATAGAAGGCCCTTACGTATCTCCCATTTCTACATCCTTAAATATTTTTATTTTAACTGATACTGCTCACGACGGCTGTCAAACCTGACAGTGTACATGAGATTTTAATGGTTTGACTTGATCAGTGCCACCGAAACAATATACGCTGCTAACAGTCCACAATATTTCCTACGCATTTTGGTAGCGTATTTCAAGATCTAAGAAGTATGCAAAGAAATCTGAAACTAGAATCTCGTGGGTCAAAAAACTGATTGTGTTGTAAGTTTTACAGCTGGCTTACTAAGCTACCGGGATAATCTTTCTGGTTTATGGGCCGTTTTCAGCCAAGCATAACCGACCACAGATTTGTGGACTCAAGGGTTCGAATCCAGGTTCTTGGGTCACTGAGCGTTTGTTAGTCCAAAAGTCAACCACTGAGCCAAGCTCCCCTGGGTTTATCGATTTTCGCTCAGGTTTACTAACTATGGAGACGTGACGCTAATTGATCAGGAGATGAAACGTGCTCGTAGCGTTGTGCTTTGGGGTTCAATATAGAGTAACTAGCAGTACATGCAGATAATGGGTCATCAACAAAGACGAGGCATCCGGAGATGGCCACTTCTGGCTTATAAGCTGTGCAAATGCTTGTGAAGGCTCGAAATGGAACCGCAGGACACAACGGAATGAGAACCACCCGTAACCTGATAGGTGGACGCCTCCACACCATAGAATATATCGCATTAATAGGGGACATTATAGCCCTGTCGATAATCTTGTAAGCTAACATATTTTTTCTGAATTCAGCCTAACAGGCGGTTGCCTGTTCGTAACTTCTAACATTCATTCGGAGCTTGTTTTATTTGAAAAGTCCTTAAAGTAATGAGCTCGTGCCTATTTTTATTTATTCTGTACACGCCGTTTTTTAATAGTTGGGGCACAATGCTTGTAGAAGCGCGAGTTAGCCTAAAAACCGCATTCCTATCCAAAGGTCCTGTATCCTCTTATCAGCCGAGTATTTCAGGTCGGACGTGGGCGGAAAATGGGAGTCTGGGGAGCTCCGAAACAAATCCACGTTTTACTTCGCATCATCCGTTTGAACTTCCGACTTTTTAAGTATTAGAATCAAATATAATCGCAACGCATCCTTGAGTGTTAGGGCCGAATTTGGTATAGCGGCTAACCAAAACTACCCGCAGAGACTGATAAAAATGTGCTTGATGTCACGGAAAACGTGATTTGTCTTTACGCATGGGGACTGAAATATCGGTTGCATTCGTCAAATTGTACCACGACAAAAGTTTAAGATGATTTCTTAAAACTCAAACTCCTTACAGAACAAGAATTTTGTATTCGCCAGTTTGTAGAATTTGCCTGAGAGAACTCATACTCTAGTTCAAATGCTGCCTTGACAGCGGCTTTTTCTATCTGCTCGCACTAAACAGCTGACGGTTCCTACGTTCAAAATAAAATGCTCGTGGCTCCATTACGTTATCTATTATCACATACCTAAAAACCTGTGACCTGCTTATCGAACAACAAAGAACTTTTACACACCTCTCAGAACAATCACTGAGAGGTGTGCAAAGGTGGAACTAACACAAGCTTATAGTAGGCAGGAATTACTTTTTCATTCAATTTGACGCCAGTCGAAAGTCATGCTAACAGGACTTCCCAGGTCCGCTCCCATTCGACAGTTTTTTAAAATTTTCTTGCCTGTTTTACGCAAAAATCAGTAAATGCCTTCACCAGCTGGTCCATCGTATGCAATGAGTACCAGCAGTGGCGCGAACACATGCAGTGGTAACCAGCAAGTGGCGGATCAGACTTGCTACCTCAGATTAAGTGAAGAAGACCGGTGTTGCGCTTGGGCGCAGCGACCGTCAGGCTGCGCATGTGACACACGAGTAAACTTCCAGAGGATGGACCTCACTGGGAGATTCTTGGGTCTCTGGGGGGCGTCACTGCAACCTTCTCCTTTATTCGAGCCAATGTCCACCTCGGTTTGCAATCTTTCAAACCCGGACTGTTAGCGCGTCGTGATAAGCGCAGTGCGCTTGTCGTTATTTCTAGTAACAGGACTGAGTACTATATCCTAACCAGATCGAACTTATTCTCGACTACATCGCCCACGTGTTAAGTGTCTTTCCGCGTCAAGCCGACTGCGGAGGAGATTCGCCGTAGTCATTGACATGACGCAACGTCACCATCGAAGGCCCGAGAATTTCCATAAAGTTGAAACTGAAAATGGGCAATGACCTTCTAACCTTTTTCCATTGATGAAACCAGTCAGCATACGTCGTAACCTACTGACAACTTTCGAAAACACTACTTTTGAGATAGAGTGACTTTGAGGGAGTCCGATCTAGCATGGCGGGGATATGCTGAATTTTATCGAGCGATGGCAGCTTAGTGTCGGCACCGCTCTCCTCACCCTTTCCCATGAAACCGAATGATGATGATATTGGATTCAGTGGCTGGCGAGGCGTAAAAAAACCATCTAGCATTTGTCGTGCTCATATACAGCAGTGGGTACGGGCCTCATGCGGAATCAACACATTCGGATCCGCGCATCCTGTAAACTGGAGGCTGGGCTTGTTTTGGTTTAGCGCAAATAGCTGCGAAGGCTACCCTGTAGACTCCACTGCATTCGTTGATCATAAGCCTAGTTAGGTGACCGGCTTAGATACTTCATCGGCATTGAAGAACCGTCCTCATTTCTTAGTTGTAGGTGATTGGCAAATAATGACGACCGATTTTTCGACTCGCTTGTGAAAAGTGAAAGTTATTACTATTTTAATGTGTCTTATTCAAAATTGTAGATGCTTAATAATTGATGCAGGTAACCAGACTCCCTTATTTTGGACTAGCCCAGACTCTCCAAATACGCAGAGGTTCAATCTCGCCTTCTACTGCGAACGTGAGGCCATTTGGGTAAAGGTAACTACCGGATGTCAAGAAGCGTTATTGACCACCAGAGAAGTAAGTGAAATGGCTACTTTTGACCTATCCAAAGTCGCCAGTCAGTCATGATCAGGGGTTGAACCCTGATGCGGTGGATTACTGAGCGTTGATGTCATGTCATCTTACTAAGTGAGCAGTGCGACATGGAAATAGGAATCCTTCCTCCTCCTCTCACAGATGGCCTTGCATAAAATGCCAGGAAGGTAGGAAGTATCATCGAGTCATCACTCTAGCCCTAACACCGATCCGAAGTCAAACCATAGCCCCTAACCTAGATTAAAACCCTACCTTTAACCATAATCTTCCTGTAAATTGGCACAAGGTCACCGGAGTTAGAGGGGGTTCCCGTTCGCTTGGCTTACGAAGTGAGCTCTCAGGATCGCGGTGATAGGTAGCTTCCAATCTCATGTAGAAGTGCTGTTTACTTATCTGCCCTGATTGCAGAAGGGAAGCGTCCCATAATGAGTGAGGAGGCGGAATAAAGCCTACCACATTAGGTTCTTAGGGACTCCTTGAAGTTTTCAAATGTCAACAACTGATGAGGTGTGGAAGACCGAACTTACTCCTAGTCATGTAAGATTGCTCTTTGCCATACCGGATTAACGGATAATCTACTCAGGTGGGTCTGGTGATCAAACTGCACCTCAACCAGTAATTGCTCATGCCAAGCTGAGAGAGGTTCAGGTGCTAATTAGTCAAGTATTGTCGAGAAAAAGGTCTCTGTTTTGAACAGGAACAACTAATTTGAAAGGGAATATGGAAAAATGATAGTTTAATCAGAAAATGGGGTACCAAAAAAGCCTAATAAGACAGGATTGGGCATTTCTGCCGTCAGCAGTCAGTTATACTAGATCCAAATTGTTGAAAACCCAGGATTCGAACACATCCTCTTTAATCAATTAGTTTAAAATTCTAGAAATGAGTCTTGGGCCCGTTTTTCTGTCAGTTACTATTGAAAATATTAATTATGATGCAGTGACGTTCACCTTGCGGCTCAATTTAGTGACCACGCAGATAGCCATATAGTGACTAGTAGCATATGCAGATAACAGAGTACTATCAAAGACAAGAGAGACCGAAATGGCCATTTCTGGCCTATTAGCAGTCATCCGTCAATCCTACCCAAGCACAAGTGTGGAACGTCTGGGATATATTTTCCGATATGCACCCTCTTTTAGGGCCTGAAAGTTTCCCATATATAATGGTATCTAGCTTACCTCCGAAACGAAGGGACTATATTTCACTAAGCCGCAGTGGTGCACTGCCTACAAAATTCCGGGACACATTTGGACAAGATTTCCACTTCAATTAGCTCAAAGCAGATTTTATTGGGGAAAGATTATAGCTCTGCTTGCAGTTTTGATTGGCCATAATGCTTTAACAATATGCCAATAGCGTAGCAATACTAGTTCACAAAACTCGTGGAAATTATTACAGCGTGTTGTTGATAGAGCGTGCGTTTACATCTCGAAAATTTGGGGATATATGAATAAATGCTATCTTGGGTAAGGATAGATTATGTAAGCCTCCGGGGTTTAATATACATAACTACATACTACGTGTGTTTTAGAAGGCCTGGTTTGGTTCATTATTTCATAGGTACGGAAAGTAAGAAAATAAGTAGACAAAGAAGAAGCTTCTTTGTTATCCCTGAGCTGGTGGGTAGCCATTTTGATCTTTTGAAGACGGACTGTTCGAGAAAGCGGTGGCATTTACTGTCCCGGAGAGCGAAAGTCCGGGCTAGTCACGACCTAACGGTAAAGTAACTTGCGAACACGTAGGGCACATCAGGCCAAGCCAGCTGTGAAACCCGCACACGAAACCTAGCTAGCTGCTGTGTATTGCATCATCGAGAAAGCGTGATGCCGGTCCTCCGCCAATCAGATTGCCCACTCAATGGCTGTCCGGACATGCCGGGATTTTTCCTAAGGAGGTCATCATGGACGAACAGCCGTTTCATGACCGGCACGGTAAAGTTCAGGGTGTTTAAAACCATTAGGAGTCAAATAAATAAGAAGATTTTGGTTCCTTAGAGATCTTTTTGTTCAGGCTGACCGAATAAAAAAGTTCTCCTAGGACCTCTGTCATCCATCTGTCGGAAAACTCGGTAGCCTCGGTGGGATTCGAACCCACGCCAACTGTGATAAAACTCGCGGCACCTAGTGGGGGCCTTGTAGCTCAGTTGGCTAGAGCGTTGGCTGTACTGAAGCCCTTCCCTTGCTAGCGTGAGTTCTTATCACACCGAGCCTACCGAGTTTTTCACAAGTGGGTCAAATGTATTATTCAAATCTGTCAAAATCCTCTATCGAAGGCATATTTTACATTAAGTGATATGAGATGTGGGTTTTTGGTTAATGACTCAGCACCAAAATGCTACGATACATACTGCAGGCAGGTCAGAATCTCATTTTTTGTCAGACTGCATCTATGTGCAGGTGACCCTATCCGAAAATTATATGCCGGGCTTTTTGATTTGATTAAAACCTTAATCGACATTTTCTTAAAGTAATAATAAGTTGCAAGGATTGAAGGACCTTTATATCATTTTGCATCTCAAAAAATGTACGACTTTTATGAACGAGGCACATATGCTTGAATCAAAAGCGGTGGCACGAGTAATAAAAATGGGCACTGACTAACGAGTCCCTGGAATAATAAGGGGCAGACGGAACGCAACGGCGGTCACGCACACATCAACATGATGCGGAAACAAGGTGTTACCCACATATTCAAATGGAATACTCGCTTACTTTCGCAGCTACGTAGATGTTTCCTCGAATTACGATTTCAGTATGGTTACTCGGACAATCGACACATTACCCCCCCACCCGCGTGCATGCGCACGCACGCACGCACGCACACAGAGCCTTGAGCATCTACCTCCGGGTTGGCCGTTTATTGGCTAAACTGTTCCGTCGTATCGCTTGCCGTGTTACTACTGTCGTAATTTGCGATTTCGAAAGCCTGGACAAACAAACGAAGGCTGTTGCTCCCTTACTCAACGTCAGGTTGACATGAACCATTATCTCAGAAAAAATTGGCCGTCGTGGTCATTACCATACCTACAATTCGGTCCCTTAATGCTGCAAATTCACAAAATTCGCACATAAAACCCTTGCAGCGTACAAACCGCCAAGCTTAAATCCCCGTTAGTTATACTGTGTTAAAGAAACAACCGATCTTTAAAAAGTATAGTGTGGTTTATAAATTAGCATGTATTAGCTATGAACTAATTTATTTTTTTCGAAGATCGTCAATTATTTAAGGCCAAATACTGGTAACTGAGAAGGAAATGTGATAAAAGGACCAAATAACGAAAAAACATAAAAATACAGGGTACTAGTATTTTGTTTATTCTCCTTTAGCCTGTAATATTGCTGCTAGTAGGGAGGACATAGAGACTACTGTGCAATCCTTAAGCACAAATTCTAACTTTTAGTCCATTTAGATATGTCTCCTTGCCTTATCTCAGTTACTTTTGATTAGAGCAAAAAGATTTGTGATGGAACTGGGGTCAGGACTGTTGGCCGACTGGCTGTGGTTTAAAAAAATTAAATTATAGGCCTAAGCTAAATTACAAGCGTACCTCCTTTGATCGGTGAACAGGGGTATTATCTAACGACATTACAGTGTCCGTTCGGTGTCGTTGAATGCCGTTATAACCAAAGGCATCCTTTAGGATGGTGATAAAATTTTGCTATTTATGGTATACCGAACAGCGATTGCAGATGAGTCTTCATACAGGCAAGCGCAGTGAGCCCAAATCCTGTTAGTGCGTCCGTCTTTTAATATTTCCCAACATAACTTCCTCTAAGAAGAGGTCACCTTATTTGCATTCCTCTTAATTTAAGAAATAACTATGGCTGATAATTCGTAATTTAGACATCCTATCGAGAAGGATTTTGCCCACGCCTAACAATGTCATCTATATCCGGCATCCTTATTCAAGGCTCACTGCCTCAAGGTCATGCAAGGTCGCAACGGGCGGTTTCAGACTCGCTGACCTGCAGACACTTGACCGACTTCTCTCATTCTGGTGCCTTTTGCCTTTTACTTAAAATCCGGGATTTGGCCTGATGCTTGTAGTGCTCTGAGCACACGCCACGGCCTGAACCCTACAAGGATAGTCCACATTGCCCCAGTCCCCGTTATGTTTTCTCCTAAAACGGTTACAGTCCTGGTTGCGAAAAATTTGAAGTCTGCATGCCGCATTTATTGTTTCCGTGTGACGGCAAAGAACTAGTTCCTTTGACGTACTTGCTGAAATGACTGGAGAAGGGGACGTTAGCCTAGGCTTAGCCTTGCTTTCGGACCCGGATCTGAGCAATTTAGTGGGGTGGGGGGCGGCAAGGGTCCTCGTGTGCCTTTTCGGCGGCAGCCTGCGCCCCCTTCTTCTTCTTCCAGTGTCCGGTTTGTTTCTGAGATCCTCGGCGAGCGCCAGATATGTGTGCGCGAGCGCGCCCGCGCGCGCACGCGTGCTGTAAAAACCTTTCTCCGCTGCCTGCAAAATTTCATGGCTTACGAATTTCCATTAAAAAAAGGCACCAGGCCTAGGGCTAGTACTTTTATGTGATTTACGCAGTACCCGGTTCAGTGCTGCCTCCAGACAGATGCGCAAACGGGCAAAGCAAAGAAGGCCGGCGTTAACTGTGTCATTTGCAGAGAAACGAGCGCTATTCAGACCCTAAATTCTGCCCTGCAAGATGGCAACATTATGCAATGTTTGTTGGTTTTTTTTAACATTGTTGATTTGCTGCTGCTACCACTGTAGTCTTATATACACTGGACATTCCTAGAGGCTGTATAAGTCCGGGTTCTATGCGTGTTAGCTTTCCTGTCAACTTTCGGATGTGCAACCGATCCCCGGTGTGAGAAATCATGCAAAATTATCCTTAAAAGTAGTCCAATAACCATTCAACGGTAGACGGTAAAAGGCATCTGCTCAAATGGCCGTAAAGCGACCGAACTAGATGTTTTGCTCCGTATTTCACGTTCATTCACACGCATCCAAGGCTCGGGGTTGTGCTGGAGTTATTCACGAGGTCATTAACAAAATACTAACCGAGAAGCCATGGAATCAGGCTTCTTGTGTAACGAGCTGGTGTATGTTGAATTCAGTGCCGTTTACCGATCCGAAGTGCTTAAGGAATGCAGCGCTCCTCCTTTCTGTGTTGCAGCGGCTCAGACGACGACTGCAGCTGGATGAGTTACAGCAGTCTCGCATCTAGCACAGACTTCCTTGAATGAGGTTTGCCTTGTAGTTGCTCTAGGAGGGAAGGCGTTTTGACAGACCCGTTTTACTAAAATCAGCTTTCGCGTAAGCTTTCGTCCAGGGAGTACTGCCAAAACGGTCTGGACCCTGTCAGACATGCGTCTGTTCGCAATTCTTATGCCCAGTACAACAAATTGCCTCCCGCTGTCGCACATCAGACGAATGTATGTCTGACAAGAGTAGTTTCCGTGTAGGTAAGGTATGAGACAAATGCGATCAGTACCAGTGGGAAAACCTTTTGTTAAACGTGATGGGACAGCTGTTTGTGTGTGCTCCCTACGGTCCTCGGTGTGGACAAAGGGGAAGCCGGGGATTTCAATTTCTTGTTTACATGCCGTCGCCGCCAGTGACCGACCAGAATTAAACCCCAATCTGAACTGGCCCTGGAGGTTAACGCTCAGAGCCAGTTAATCCTTCAGTATTCGCGCCCACAGTACTTACTATGGAATAGTGGGCATTTCCGGGCGAACAGCCAGCTTAAATTATACCTTACAGAGTACTATTGAACCAAATTCCAACAGCCTTTCACCAGTTTTCTATTCGCGCTCAGGTTTGCAGGAGTAAATTACACTGTACGTTTACTGAGACAAATTATCGCAAGCATAATTGAAGTATATTCTCCATTTCCTTTTCAGAAGTAAACTACTGCTCCATTTTTCACTTCGGTAAAAATAATGATTGCGTAGGCAATAAAGACCTTCGGCGGTTCACTACCATAGATAAAGTTAGGAATTCTTAAATGCAGATAGTCTTTTCCACAGGCATAGGATTCCTCCGAATACTTCATCACACAATATTACCTCACACTTACTTCCATTCTGGGTAAGGTGAACGCTCGGGTGGAGTTCAACTCGGCGGTTGCGGATGAAACTGGAAATCTGGTATGAGTACTGCAGTCCATTTAGACTTTATAAGCCATGTGCTCCTTTATTGGACTCCCTGTTCTTGTCAGTGCCAAGATGCCAATCTTATTTTCAACAGACCAGGAAGTTGGAACATGCATGGAAGAAAAAAGTACACCCTCTTCCCATATCCAGAGGTCTATGATACCCTCCGATGATACATGGACGCTCATGGCTCCGTGAATTTCGCCATCTAATCCACATACGGTTGTGGGGTAACCGGCGTAGCAGGCGAATGCAGTCATCGCATCTTTTCGTCGTGGACGTAATCAGTCTAACATGACAAAATAAGGCATGATGATAGCATGGAACCTGCAAACCTGAAGCCCAAAATCGATAATTTCATGTACAAGGCAGACCTCCGTTCTGACAGAAGGACTTCCTTCAGAGTTCCAATGATGGCAGTGGTTTTCGGATTCTAAACATTGAAATTTCATAGCTAGCCAAAAAGCCATAGAAGAAAGACCTTTTCAAAAAAATATTAACTATGTCGTGTGGGTAAGTGCAACGGCGTGACCTTAACCGTAAGTGCATCTGTAAAAGACATGATGGCGTTTCTGAAATTTTGTTAGATGTTTGTGCTGTCCCGTCACTTGGTTTCTTTTCCAAAAAGGATGTAGGACCAGTCGACTTCAGTTTGTAAGAAGGTAGTCTCTTAACGTCAACGGTTCTTTAGGCGCATGAAGGTGTTCTAAAAAGTGTCGCTTAAAAATCCACAGGCCTCTTCTGGGCACAAAAAGGGAACTTCGAGTCTAGATGATGGTAGACTGTTTGAATGGAGCTCGTCCATTCCTATTTACCCATCACCTCAATGGCCGGTGTTAACTTCAGCTTTGTAGATTCTCACTACCTGCTGTGAATACCCTCTCACCGATTGACATACTGGTTTGGGGAGTTCTAATCAGCGGTTCAGGTGTTAAGCGGGTCTAGACCTTTCTCGCGGCCTGCACTATTGTTTGTGCCACTGAATGGGTCGACTTCGTGACGATGTGGACGGCGACCCGGGCCCGATCTGCTTTGCCGTCCGGCAAACTTATCCGTGTAATTTAGGAGGCAGCAGTGGGGTGCATTCCGAAAACGACATTGCGTTACTCATATATGTGTGCTTGGTGCCAGATCCGCATGAAAAAATTACGCGTGGTGTCTCCTGGTCACTCAGAGGGGCAAACCAATCTCCGAAGCAATGCGGCCTATTGCCTCAATGGCCTGGTATGAAGTCCGGTATAATACTTTTGTGTATGGTTCCCATTATCGACACGTTGCAGGGGTGCCCACGCAGTTGAAGTTCAAGAAATTAACTTGGCCACAGTTAAATAAGACAATTGCTGTAGTGCAACTGCATAAACCATCGAGCATTTATTATGTACGCTTTCACTCAAAACATTGAAAATAACTTAGATTAACATATAACTTTCTAAGCTTTCTACTTCTTTAAGTATGATTTTGTAGCATCATTAAAAATGCCTGGAGAAGGGATTCAATTAAATAAGAAGAGAGAGCACAGCTCCAGTTTCTTGACTTTTTGACAAGAAACAATTGAAAAGCAAATTATGACCCAACCGAAGGTCACAGACTCGGCATAGGTCGGCAGCTCCCTCGTTAATCGCTCCTTAGATTGTCAAAGACGATGCTTGAGGGTTTTGCATGGGCGAAAGTGCGGTGGAAGCGAGGTGTCTTTGATATTGATAGACGCTTACTTTACTTAATTCCATTTTCTCTTCAGCCTTTGCTTTACTCAAGCCTGCATGGAACGCATGCATTGTCCAAACTTAACCGATTTCGAGTTGACTTTTGGTAATGAAATCGCGTAGTTTGTTTGCCTACTCCTCTCCATAACAGATTACCCAACTGCCTTGACTCGTTATGCAGATGTCGGAGTGCTAATCTAATATTAATTTGGGTTTAAACGCGGATTACCGACAAGTATACATGCATTGCGGCACCCAGGAAGCAGAAAGAGGCGATATAAACTACCTGAAGAATCAGTTCTGAATGAACTGCTGTACAGGAACCTTGAGACACCTTGCAGACAGCGAGCAAGCGATAGTAGCGACCAGCTAAATGCCTGCATGCGCCGCCTCGCACCGGAGGTGTTTTATGGGCTAAAGAGGTAACGATCACTGTCACGCCGCGCCAGAGCAGCTGAGGCAGTCTGGGCTAACAGGTTGATGTTATCTACTATTTTCCCGCGCACGAACTGTTCCGCTAATTATACAAACCTTACCAGGCGAAAAAGGAGAATGGATTACACGGTAACGTGGAATGAGAAGACTCCTCATCCCGCATGGATAGACGCAGTTTGGAATGGGAACACACTGTCGACCTTGCGGTAGGAAAGCCAACTGGATTGGCGAAGGGCGAAGTGGTGCAAGCGTTTGTGCGGGCCTGGAAAACCAACTATGAAGCGCGTAGCGTTTTTTCAAGCCTCCTCTCATCTAGTAATGCAGGCAAACTCACAAATGCCACCAACACTACAGCCTAAATTTCAGGAAAACTGTGAGTTTCTGCTTGGTTAGATTCCGCATTTATGCGACTTGGAATTGGTACACCTCTCGTGTCTCATGCTACGTACTGGGTGCAAGCAAACGTCACAGGACTAGAAATAATGAAACATTTTCCTACTGCTTCCCAAAGAAACATCATTGTGTTGAAAGGATGAGAACTTCATGGGAGAAGGCACTGGGTGCGAAAGTACCCATCACAATCAACTTTCGATGAGGTTTAAGTTTGTCCATTTCGTCTGTCAGTGGCGATATTTCGGAATGATGTGCATAAGTGAGCGAGCAAATTATCTCCTAAAGACACAATAAAGTCACATTTGTTCAGATAGCCTGCACCTATACGCCTTCTGGAGTGCATGAGCGACAATAAATCCTTCTTACTGGAGCTTTGTAGCGGCCCTGGTGCGTCGGGTCCCGACAGTGTAGACCGAGGAGCCAGTGAGGAGAAACAAGTGATGAGGGCGCAAAATGAGTGAATGTCTGCTCAGCTATCACCTCCTTTCTCAGTTAATTTAACTTAATATTTATCCTGGAAGATGTCTGAGGGCAACGGAAAGGCTAATACTATAGGGGTCCTGAGCTGATCCCACTCTGGTTGTCGGCTGCAAGACGATAGCTTGGCGATAGTTGCATCGGAAAGTGTTCGTCTGGTACCCTATTCGCACTATTCGCACTATTCGAGAGCAGATATGATTGGCCGATAAACAGGCAGTGCCTGTTTATCGGCCAATCATATCTGCTCAAACAAGTCGCTCAATTTCAAGTCTGATGAGGAGGTCTGCTCCCAAGACACTCAGATACCTGCGCCGGCGGGACACCGACACCTGCTCGGAGGAAGGGAGCGTAGATACCGTACTTGCCCATCTCCCGTCCAGCTATCAACTTTATTATTCCTTCATTCTGTATGGAATACAATATTCTGTCTACTGGTCTCCAACCTCACCTCTTCCCAATCGGGACCTGACCTGAAGGTCTTTAATGGTTAGGGTCTGCCCATAGTCGTGGTTGCCGCGACGGTGCTGGGACGATTTCTCACGGTCTCACACTTCGGATGCCGCACTCGCAGCTCCGGGCGTGCCCTCGTCCCCTTACCAACTTCTTCCAAACTATTCTCTAATAGTTCTCTGCAGAATACACTATCCTCCCAACTGGTGTCCCACTTGTTCTTTTCTCATACGGAACCTGGCCTGAGGGTTGTAGCGGCTAGGGTCTCCGCTAATCACTTAAGCTGCTGCGATAGGGCGTCCCGAGCGGAGTTTATTTTCAAGTGAAAATGGGTCAGTTCTGAACAGGGTAAACGACTCGTAAGTAGGTGGATGAAGACGTACCGATCAGTTACGGGATTAACTCGTCCCGTTCATGCTTGGGGCTCACTCTGGAGCCCAGGCAACAGCCACACAGCGACTATTAATGCAGACAGAATAACATTATTGACAAACACAAGGGAGACTTGAATGGCCATTCCTGGCTTATTTGCCGTCATCAGCTGCGGCTACTGGGGGGCTCGAGAGTGAACAACGATGCAGAACGGGACGAGTGATTCCCGTAACCTATCAATAAGCGTCCATTCACCAATGTCAATATTCCCGATCTAAACCGACAAGATACCGGGCCCGTGGCACAATGGTTAGAACGTTGGGCTTCTTATCAACAGGTCACGGGTTCGAGCCTCGAGTAATACACCACCTGGGGTTGGGTATGACTGGCTGATGAAAAATACGGCAATCTTTGTGCATACATTACCCTTAGCCGATGCTGTCTCTGATTATGGGGTCAAGTGTGCATTCGATACATCGGGCGGATAAAAATCTTGTTCCCTCGGTCGTACATTCGTATGATTCCAAACTGCCATATCATTATCTTTTATTTAACTTCCGACTTGATAAATCGGTGCCCTAGAGATTCAAATGGGAATTCTGTCCATAAAAGGCTTCAGTAGCTTCAAATCACCGTTCAATTTTTGTGAAATAATGCGCTTAATTAGGCGACGATCTGCTTGTCCGAAATCTAATGTAGTAAAAAATAGCATGGACCCAGAGTTAGAGTCGCTGAGCGTTCACCAATGGATGCAGCCAATATTCCCGATCTAAACCGGAAAGACAACGAGCCTGTGGCTCAATGTTTAGAGCGTTGGACTTCTGATCAACGGGTCGTAGTTTCGATCCTCGGCTGGTCCACCACCTGGAGTTGGGTATGATTGGCTGACGACGGCTAATAAGCCAGAAATGGCTATTCCAGTCTCCCTTGTCTTTGCCGGCAATATTCATCTTCTCAGGTTTTTTTTTTCTGAGTGCAGGGCAAAAAACGAACCTCATATGTTTATTGTAGAACCCTCACATACAGTAGCATAGTGACGGAGTTATCGCAATAGTTTAAATTCTTGAGGGAATACCCTAGCCACTACTATATTCAGGCTAAGTTTCGTAGGAGAAGCGATAAGAAAAGAGACTGAGTTCGAAGGATAGTTTATTCTTTACAGAACTACCGGAGAAGGGGTTGGAGAAGGTTGGCTGTCTCACGAGGGCACTTCCGGCCACCGCATCTGCGGTGTCCCAAGTGTCAGACCGTCCGGAGACGTTACAGGCATCCAGCGAGGTCATGTGTGAGTCAGCCTTGACGATGACTGACCGGTGTGGACAGCCAGGAAAGCGAATAGTGCACACGTGCCTGAAGACCCGAACGGTTCAGCCTTGCATTAGGTTACTACAGTGTAACAAGCATTTAAAGGTATTTCCATTATTTTAAATCGATGGCAATGACATCTAAGCTGTACTAACGTATAGGAATGTATATCATCGTTCAGGCATACCCGAAGCCCAGGCTGGGAAGGCTTTGCATCTTAATCGAGAGTCGTTTGATTCTTGAGTTAAACACTGTACGGGTTGAGACACGGGCTAAATATCTATCAGCTACTCTCGGAACTATTCTCAGGAAGCGGAAAATAAAATTCCTTGAGAAGTAGACACAAAACACACAACCCAGTGCGCTCTACGATCGACTTCCCAGAAGATAAAGACCATGCTAATCAGAATGGCATGGGTCGGTAAATGCCCCCTGCTCGCTTCTCTCGGCAGACGTCCATCAGCACGGCGAGTTTGGATGCATCCACGCCGTCTGCGTCCGGATCGGGAAGCAGAAGGTGTTGTTTAGGAGACCTATGTTTTGCTTGTGGGGAGTGAACCCATTACTGTTGCAGCTGTCACACCCATGGCAAAGTTGGACTCATTCGCAGGTAGTGCAGTCTGTATCGAAGCGAGTACTAAATTCACCAAGGACAATCAATCTGTCTTGCCCCTTTTAATTTCCTCAGCAATTAATGTGCGAACATGGAGGCTCGTTCCACCTCCAAAGCAGTCGCTAGGATGGCGTGCAGGTACTCGCAGAACTAGTTCTTAACTTCATCGGGGGAGGGGGTGTGAGCGCTGACCATGATGGCCAATTTGTTGTCGCAGAGGCAGAAACAGGGTCATGCATCCAGGAGCCATGGCCAGCTTTCAGACGGTATGATTATTCAGAATTTATGTGCAACGTCGTATCTAGCCCCTGTACCTGCGAAAGGGAGCGCACTGCTACCCTTAAATAGGGTTGGTTATTTACGCCAGGTGACTACTGAATCCTACTATTGGCCATGAATTCGTTTCATGGGAAGACAACGCGAATTAACCACATGTTCATATGGAATCGACCTTCTACCTTACTTATGCAATTTTGTGGTCGGTGAAGTAGATGGAGGCAATGGAGGGGATTAACGGATGTTGAGAAACGCGCACATCGTGCACGGACATTGAGTGTAGACCACAGCTCAAAGGGGAGCGCCACTTCGGGAAGATAGCCCAGGGCTTGGTGACAATTAAGAGTCATGTGGAACAAGCACTGCATCTACTAAGCTCACGGATACTCTGTTACTAGTACACGGTGTATCTCAATACCGAACACTCGCTTCGTCTCAATACAAGGTAGCCTCACACAAGCGAAACCTCCTTCGCGTGCGCTGGACCAGTATCATCCAAACAACTGCACGCGTCATATCTGCCTCTTAACTTTCAATTTCGCAGTGCTAAATCGGATGACAGACGCGTGACCTGGATTACTATTTTGCCGCTATTAGTTTCAAGCCGGAGGACAGTCATCACGCGCCGATGGGGTCACAAAAAAATTGCTCCGGTCTGATTTCGCCCATGAAGTATGTTTTTTTCAACAAGGAGCAGGGGTTTCAAACTCGTATATATTCATGCCACAACCACGGCTTATAAATGGAATATTTCCAAACTGGCTAACCATCATAGACACGAGTGGCGCGTGTGTGAACGGTTGAAGACGGCTTTTCAAGAATGAACAGGAATAATATATATATATAATGGTAATCGGGGCGCTCACCGATCGGTTACAGGACTCACTCGTCCCGTTGTGCCTTGGGAGCTAACTCTCAAGCCCCGCCAGCAGCCGTAAGGCAGCTAAGTATATAGGCAGAATAACATAACCGACAAAGACAAAGGAGACTGGAATGGCTGTTTCTGGCTTATTAGCCGTCATCAGCCAGCCATACCCAAACCCAGGCACTGCGGCGCCCGAGCCTCGAACTCGTGACCTTGTGGGTAGAGCATTGGACTTCTGCCCAACAAGGTCACGAGTTCGAGGCTCGGGCGCCGCAGTGCCTGGGTTTGGATATGGCTGGCTGATGACGGCTAATAAGCCAGAAATGGCCATTCCAGTCTCCCTTGTCTTTGTCGGTCATGTTATTCTGCCAATATATATATATATATATATATATATATATATGAAATTGAATAAGTTCTATCGGAAATGGAGCTTTATTGTGTAAATTTTCAACACCGGTTCTCCGGGTCGTCGTCAGACGCAGGCGGGTAGCAAATGTGGCAAAAACAGTTGACATCGTAATCACGCGAAAAATCGATACTGGCGTGAACATTGGCACCAGTGAGCGGCCGCTGTGTGTATCAGCCTGTCCTGATTGGTTCTCGTTTCTTCCATTTCTCCTTGAGATGTCTGTACGTCGCATCCAACTCGATATGTCTGTTGATGCATGACTCATCTGAATGCATCGCCTCGAGGAACTCTCGACCTTTCTTGGAGGAACAGGCAGCGACAATCCGAGTTTTATCCCAAGCGAAGGTGTGCCCGGTGTCTAGAGTATGCATAGCTGTTTGGAACAGATGGTCCCGCCTCTTTACTGCCAACTGATGTTCATAGATGCGTGTAGAGGCGGATTTGCCTGTCTGACCACAATACACGGCATCACATGCTTCACACGGGATCTTGTAGATGACTTCTTTCTTATCCAAATAGTTGACCCTATCCTTAGGGTGGACAAGCTGGGTACGCAAAGTAGTTGTCGGTTTGTGCACCACATGAATTTGGTGCTTCCTTAGGTGTCTTTCGACGAGTTCAGACACATTCTTGATGTAAGGAAGGGTTCGCCATGTATTTATTTTTGGCGCCTCGTTAGAACTACTTGGTTCCTTTTCTTTCGATTTCTGTCCTTTCAAGTATTGGCTTTCAAAATCCTTAGGGTACCCGTTCTGCGAAAATAATTCACACAAGTAATTCAGTTCGATTCGATAGCCTTCTTCATCGGAGCAATGTGCTTTTGCTCGCCTGCTTAGACTGTTGACAGCACTCCGTTTGTGAGCGATAGGCTGATTGCTCTCATAAGGCAGAATAACTTCGGCATAAGTTTCCTTGCGATAAACCGATGTGCGTAGTGTTCCGTCGGTCTTTCGTTGTACGAGAACATCCAGGAATGGGAGTTTATTGTCAACTTCCTTTTCGAGTGTGAATTGGATTCCTGGGATTGTGGAGTTGATGATGTTATGGAGCATTTCCAGTTGGTCCTTTTTAACGACAACAAATGTGTCGTCTACATAACGTAGCCATAGTTGAGGATTAACTAACGGAAGAGCCGTGGCCTCGAGTTTCTGCATTGCGATTTCGGCGAGAAAACCAGAGATGGGTGACCCCCATTGGAGCTCCTTTCAGTTGCTTATAGCATTTTTCGGTCGAATGAAAAGTTAGTTTCTAAACAAAGGTCCATGAGTTCGAGTACGGCCGCTGCTGGAACATCCGTATCGTGGGACAACAGAAGTTCCTTTTGTGTATTGTTTTGCTAGTGTTAACGGTATAGACGTGAAGAGGGAAACAACATCGAAGGAGACCATTATTTCATCTGTGGAGACTTTGGTTCCTTTTTAATTTCTTTAGAAACTCCGTTGAATTCTCAATTGAGGTTTCACAATTCTTCGTAAGCGGATGAAGCTTTTGGAATAACCACTTGGAAATTTTATAGTTGGGCGCACCGATCAAGGACACTATAGGTCGCAGTGGAACTTCAGTTTTGTGGACTTTAGGCAGTCCATAAATCTTCGCGATGGTTGGTTCCGTTTGTCGCAGGGATTTAGCAATATTTCCTGACAGTTGCTTCTGCCCTGTGAGACGTTTCAACACTTTATCAATAGATGAATTCAGTGTCTTTGTAGGGTCCACAGAGAGTGGTTCGTAGGTGGATCCATCTTCTAACAATGACAGCATTTTCTCATTGTAGTCTGTTTTGTTAAGCACTGCAAGCGTGCCTCCTTTGTCCGCGGGGAGAATGATAATATCCTTGTCAGTTTTAAGACCCTTTAACGCTTTCATCTCTTCATGTGATGGTACTGAAAAATGTTTCCGGCCTTTTAAGGCTTGTATGGTACTATTTCGTATTGTAAACCGTTCATCTTCTGAGAGGTTAACAGTCGATATGATGGATTCCAAGCTTGCAAGAAACCCCAAATAGTTTGAGTCAGAAAGATTGTATTTCAAACCTTTGGAAAGCACGTTCTCTTCCGTTGTCGTGAGTATTCTCGATGACAGATTTACGACCTTCTTTGAACACTTCTGATTTGTGTCGGTTTGTTGTGAAATGTTCGACCATTTTCTGTCTAAAATATTCCGCTTCTTCTGTCGTTCGCGTTCTGAAGCACGGGCAATCGTGTCGTTTAGGGATTCAAATAATTGTGAAGGAAGCTGTTCTCGGCAACTCTCCATGTGCCACTCCTTAGAAACTTGGAATTTTTGGAGTCGGAAGTGGGCATCAGTTATGAAAGCACCAAGCATGCTTCGCCCGTAACGGGTCTATACCGTTAACACTAGCAAAACAATACACAAAGGAACTTCTGTTGTCCCACGATACGGATGTTCCAGCAGCGGCCGTACTCGAACTCATGGACCTTTGTTTAGAAACTAACTTTTCATTCGACCGAAAATGCTATAAGCAACTGAAAGGAGCTCCAATGGGGTCACCCATCTCTGGTTTTCTCGCCGAAATCGCAATGCAGAAACTCGAGGCCACGGCTCTTCCGTTAGTTAATCCTCAACTATGGCTACGTTATGTAGACGACACATTTGTTGTCGTTAAAAAGGACCAACTGGAAATGCTCCATAACATCATCAACTCCACAATCCCAGGAATCCAATTCACACTCGAAAAGGAAGTTGACAATAAACTCCCATTCCTGGATGTTCTCGTACAACGAAAGACCGACGGAACACTACGCACATCGGTTTATCGCAAGGAAACTTATGCCGAAGTTATTCTGCCTTATGAGAGCAATCAGCCTATCGCTCACAAACGGAGTGCTGTCAACAGTCTAAGCAGGCGAGCAAAAGCACATTGCTCCGATGAAGAAGGCTATCGAATCGAACTGAATTACTTGTGTGAATTATTTTCGCAGAACGGGTACCCTAAGGATTTTGAAAGCCAATACTTGAAAGGACAGAAATCGAAAGAAAAGGAACCAAGTAGTTCTAACGAGGCGCCAAAAATAAATACATGGCGAACCCTTCCTTACATCAAGAATGTGTCTGAACTCGTCGAAAGACACCTAAGGAAGCACCAAATTCATGTGGTGCACAAACCGACAACTACTTTGCGTACCCAGCTTGTCCACCCTAAGGATAGGGTCAACTATTTGGATAAGAAAGAAGTCATCTACAAGATCCCGTGTGAAGCATGTGATGCCGTGTATTGTGGTCAGACAGGCAAATCCGCCTCTACACGCATCTATGAACATCAGTTGGCAGTAAAGAGGCGGGACCATCTGTTCCAAACAGCTATGCATACTCTAGACACCGGGCACACCTTCGCTTGGGATAAAACTCGGATTGTCGCTGCCTGTTCCTCCAAGAAAGGTCGAGAGTTCCTCGAGGCGATGCATTCAGATGAGTCATGCATCAACAGACATATCGAGTTGGATGCGACGTACAGACATCTCAAGGAGAAATGGAAGAAACGAGAACCAATCAGGACAGGCTGATACACACAGCGGCCGCTCACTGGTGCCAATGTTCACGCCAGTATCGATTTTTCGCGTGATTACGATGTCAACTGTTTTTGCCACATTTGCTACCCGCCTGCGTCTGACGACGACCCGGAGAACCGGTGTTGAAAATTTACACAATAAAGCTCCATTTCCCATAGAACTTATTCAATTTCAAATTTATTTCTTGGAATGCCTTCTTTTCACTACTTACGTATATATATATATATATATATATATATATATATATATATATATATATATATATATATATATGGCAAAGACGTTATACCGTACTTCCGACATAGGTACTAGCTAAAAGCCCAGACACGTGTTTCGCCGATGTTTCTGCTGCTGTGTGACACAGCAACGAGGGGTTCGGCTCCTCAGTGGGTCCCCCAGCGTTCTCTATGCGGTTTCTGGTATATGGACTCCAGAGAATAATCGGGGAAATAATTTCTGAAATTATTAAGTGCAGGACATGGAGTCAGGTGCTTCGAGCATGACTTTTTAGGGTCAGACCCGAAATTTCAATGAACATTTGGGTCGAAGACAATCAACCACTGTGGAATAACCACGTAATGCCCATTCTACAAACAAGTAGTACTACAAGTAGTATGAATCTTATATGGCAAAGACGTTATACCGTACTTCCGACATAGGTACTAGCTAAAAGCCCAGACACGTGTTTCGCCGATGTTTCTGCTGCTGTGTGACACAGCAACGAGGGGTTCGGCTCCTCAGTGGGTCCCCCAGCGTTCTCTATGCGGTTTCTGGTATATGGACTCCAGAGAATAATCGGGGAAATAATTTCTGAAATTATTAAGTGCAGGACATGGAGTCAGGTGCTTCGGACATGACTTTATATATATATATATATATATATATATATATATATATATATATATATATATATATATATATATATATATATATATATATATATATATATATATATATATATAAACGTCCCACATTACTTCCACTCCAACTGGTACTGTTTAGTAAGAACCTATCTTTCCCTGGTCGCAGAGGTAGCCTCGCGCGAAATCGCAGACGGGGTAGACATTAGCTAGAAATAACCCTACTCAAATCTTCCTGCAAATTGGTGCAAGGTCCCTGGGTGGAGAGGCTCCCACTCCCATGCCCTGTCAAATGTTTTTTCTTGTATGAATGCAGACGCCGAACTGACTAGGGCGCTCGGCTGTTTATCATTGGCCGATGGGTCTGGCAAGTGGACCAATAAATCCATATGCAGAAAACGTTACGAGTGTGCCAGCTCTGCATTAAAACTGCGTTGCAAAACGGTCCTCTGCTGCTATATCAGGGGATACGTTTGTGTTTATGACACATTACTCAACCCATGAATAGCACTGCATGCTTTGTGAGCAGCACTTCGGAACCCTCGCAAAATCCTTATAATTATGCTCATCTAGAAGTCAAAAAACGAGTTGAAGTACGGATTCCTGCGCATCCTTGTTGTGAGACAAAACAGGACAGGCTTCGCCAGACATTGTGCGTCAGAGACTTTCTTCCATGCATTTAACGCGGGTGACTCAAAACATGTTTGCTGGCATGCGCCTGTGCACGCTCTGACATGCGATCTCGTTCTTATTACGAATTTTCGCAAACTCACCTACGTCATAGGTTTCGCTTTCGTATTCAAGTTTTAGACAGGCAAGTCTCAGACTATCCTAAGGTTCTTTTGATAAAAGAAATTAACCGTACAGGGAATCAGAGCAGAAACTGCCTTCGGCTGTGAAGCAAGTCAACCGCACCATTACAGGTCGAGTCTGGGACATGTTTACAGCACTTTAGATGGGGGCCGCGCCGTCAAGCAATTACTTACAGTAAGCATAACTTGCTGCTGTAACCAACCTTCTAGATCCGGGTGTGGTCTTTAAGGTTTCACCTTGTAACACTCACCGGAGATCGCGAAGGCAGACCTTGATCGAAAAATACCATTTTATCGCTTATGTTTCTTTCCAAGGCAGTTGAGTAAGCAGAATGAGAATCGAAGTTCAGAGTAGCCAGGATAATTTCAACTCTAGCTTCTTTATTTACAACCCTTTAATCGATACCACGGAGGGAACATGTAGTGCACCGAGAAATTTCGAAGTGCATACAGGAGGCACAGGTAATTAGGTCGAACGCTCTACCATGGGGCCACGGGCCCGTTGTTTTGTCGGTTGCGATCGGAAATATGATGATAGTATGCGGCTCACCGATCTGCTTAAGGAACATGTATGTTCCGTTGTGCCCTGGAGCTCACTTTAGAGCCCTCGCAGGTGGTCGCATATTGACGTGTAGCATATGTTGATAAAGTGGGACCGACAAAGACAAGGGAGACCGGAATGGACATTTCTGGCTTATTAGCCGTCATCAGCCAGTCATACCCAATCCCAAGTGTGGACCACCTGGGATTCGAACCCGCCACCTTTGGTAACTGAGTCGAACGCTCTACCATTGAGCCACGGGCCCGTCGTTTTTGTCGGTTGCGATCGGGAATATGATGATAGTGTGTGGCTCACCGATCTGCTTAAGGAACATGTATGTTCCGTTGTGCCCTGGAGATCACTTTAGAGCCCTCGCAGGCGGTCGCATAGCTACGTGTAGCATATGTTGATAAAGTGGAACCGACAAAGACAAGGGAGACCGGAATGGACATTTCTGGCTTATTAGCCGTCATTAGCCAGTCATACCCAATCCCAAGTGTGGACCACCTGGGATTCGAACCCGCGACATTTGGTAACTGAGTCGAACGCTCTACCATTGAGCCACGGGCCCGTTGTTTTGTCGGTTGCGATCGGAAATATGATGATAGTGTGCGGCTCACCAATCTGCTTAAGGAACATGTATGTTCCGTTGTGCCCTGGAGCTCACTTTAGAGCCCTCGCAGGCGGTCGTATAGCGACGTGTAGCATATGTTGATAAAGTGGAACCGACAAAGACAAGGGAGACCGGAATGGCCATTTCTGGCTTATAAGCCGTCATCAGCCAGTCATACCCAACTCAAGTGTGGACCAAGTGTGCATCATTTGAATCTGCGCTTCAGAAATGCGAGGCAGATGAGGAGTTAAAAAATGCCATGCGGCAACAGGTTTCGTCTTTACTCCTCCAGCACAAACGTCAGGTGACGATTTCGGCATCAGAAGCCCGAGAAATTCTGAGAATAGGAAAGATGAAGGATATCGTCACCCTGCCTGCTGACAAGGGGCGCTCGACGGTCATTATGGATAAGGCCGAGTACTGTAAGAAACTGGACAATATATTGATGGACAAGGAGTCTTATGTGCCATCGAGTTCAAAAAGCTCGAAAATACCATTAATAAGACGACAGAAAAGTTGAGGAAGACAGGAGCCCTTACGAGGAATGAAGCGCTGGCTGCAAAGGTCACTGATGCTGCGATGGCACGCATCTACGGTTTACCAAAGGTGTAAAAACCTGGAGTGCCATTACGACCCATTCTATCTTTACGCGGCACCCCAACATTTGGGTTATCAAAGCGGCTCTATCAGCGATTGTGTTTCCTTACTAAAGATTCAAATTGGATTCTCAACAGTCGGCGTATACAGGCCCCAACGCGCGTGTCTACGACTAAAGTCCATGACTTGCTCTTCGTGGACGACTGCGCCATTAAAACCGTGATGGAGGAGGACATGCAAAGGAGCATGGACCTCTTCGCTGCAGGCTGCGCCAATTTTTGATTAACAATCAGTACAGATAAAATGGTGGTCATGCACCAGCCGCCGCCCAGCGCGTAATACAATGCTACCCGAATCAATGTCAACGACGCTCAACTAAAAAACGTGGAAAACTTCACTTATCTGGGAAGCAGGCTGTCACACAACACGAGAATCGACGACAAGGTTGCTCAACAGAACTCCACAGCCAGTCAGTAGAGGCTGACTGGTGAGCTGAGAGTCAGGCTGCGATGGCTCCTTCTTAACGCGACCACTGGCTATCTCACACATGTGAGATGTTAACCGTTTAACCCCCTAATGTGTGAAATCCTGGTGCTCGTGTTTGGGGGGCCAGGCACGCCCATTCCGTTGGATCTAAGCCAGATCTAGTAGCACGCCCAGGTGCGGCTCCGGCGGCGCCAGCCACCTGCATCTTCTCCCGCCTTCGGTCCTCTTGACTCTGTCGCGACATCGCGCCTAGGTGACGGAGTGCAGCAGAGCGTGAGGTAGCTGCATCGCAAGGCTACTATCTCTTAAAACTAATCCACGCGCCAGTTACTGTCCGTGCACCACCCTTGTGTGGAGCATACCGTTGATATCGTCGAACTTCGACGTTCGAACCGTCGTATATTTGTGTCATGCATTTGTTTGACTTATATATATATATATATAGGTGGTAACATTTCGGCTAATACGGGATTACTAAGGTTTTTGAATTATATATATATATATATATATATATATATATATATATATATATATATATATATATATATATATATATATATATATAAGTAAATGTATGTTTTTATGTATATATTACTAGTCGCCATGCGACTGCCTGCGTGGGCTCTAGATTGAATCCAATGGCACTTGATCGGTGAGCGCCACTTCCTCATCGATATTCGCGATCACAGCCGACAAGACAACGAGCCCGCGGCTTTTTGTTAGAGCATTTGACTCAATGACCATAGGTCGCGGGTTCGAATCCCAGGTGTTCCGCACTTGGAATCGGGTAAAACTGGCCGATGGGGGCTAATAAGCCGGAAATGCCCATTTGAATCCTCTTGTTTTTGTCGGTACTCCATAAACAAATTACTGGGTTCCTGAGTAAGAAAGGTGTTCATGAAGTGCGCAACCCAGGAAAAGGGGAGGAAGGATACGTATGTCCGTTATTGCCTTGACTGTTCAATTCCTGTCGAACAGTCCATATCCAGGGGATGGACTGTGAGAAGACATCAAAAACTATGCTTAGCATGCAACAAGAAGTGCGATATCACAAGAGTACGCAGAAAAGGGGTCAAACGGAGGAAGTCCGTGGAACAGATTAATCTAATCATTGAAAGAAGAAAATGAGTGCACTGATAAAGCAGTCTTTCCCATCTCCTCCCGAAACTAGTTTGGAATTTAGCTGTCATCTCTCTGACAAAAATACAGAGACGGTGGAGAGAAAATTGGTCACCTATAGTAAGATGAGTCGGTCGCAGACGTGGTTGACCCCAGGCTCGTTACTAGGTTTGGGGGAAGGGATTGAAATGCAATCTTTTGCTGCGGGCATGCCACAGCAAGAGTCGTGCCGACCGAGAGGGGAAAAAAAGAAAGAACACAAGGTGAAACAGTGAATTTTCACTTGTTGCCACAAAACAAATGCTTTTATTTATCTTTTCTCTCTCTCTCTCTGTCTCTCTTCCCTCAGAATAGAGATCTGTACAGTCACAAAACGAACAGGAAAAGCTGGAGATTGAGCCAAAATATGTTATGACCTATAGGGGCATGAGCTCAAGTCAACATAAAACTAATGATAGGCGTGGGGGGGGGTGGAGTCGGTAAGATGTGGGCAGAAATTAGCCCTCTAGCGAGGTCTTGAAAATAGGCAAGGTCACCTTGGGCATCTGTACGAAGGCAGGCAGGCACACACGAAAAACGATATATGTACATAAATATGTATAGAGAGGTAAGGAGGAAGTGACATGTGCGAGGGGAAGTCTGATAGGGAGGAGGGAGAAACAGAGGTGGGGTGGATTGCAGCAGAGACATGAGGATGCCTAGTCCCCAACGAGGCAGTCCATTTGGAAGTCGGAGAGCTGGTCAGACATTTCGCGGGTTTCTGCGCGTGTGCTTTCGGGACCGCAGGGAGTCGTGTCTAACGATGCCCTGAAACAGGCAAACAAAAAGGACGTTTCAGCTGTGATAGCAAGATAGGGGGGCCAACAATTATACAAAGAGGCTAATGTCTACAGTGCTGAAGACAAAAGGGTGGAGGCTAACGTTCATAACAACGTGCTTGCGCATGCACGACTTTATATGAGAAGAGAAAAAAACAACTCCAGAGTCGGTGGGGTTTTATGAGGGATGCAGAAGCAAGACAAAGTGCTAAAAACGTAGAAACACGCCTTCGCAAGGTGGCACAAGTAAACAGTGATAAAGATGTCGAAGGTCGGCAGCCAGAGAAACATCAGGAGGCAGGGGGGGGGGGGGGAGGGGAGGGGTTGGACGTGTGGCACGCAAAAGCATGGTTTACGGAAATGCATGACGCGAAGAGCAGCAAGGCCAGGGAATGGCCCTGGTTCGGTGGTCCCCGCGAAGGACGCAAACAAGAAAGCGGACAAAGGGGAAGCGGCGGGTGGAGTGCGGGCAGTGAGGCAGAAGACATTCGGGAATTTGGACGGGCTGTAAGTAACGATTACGGGGTTTGCTTCATCTGACTTGTCTTTGACTGGTTTGCATTTAATGCGAACCAATTAGAAACGTCGTCTCGAGTGGAAGCATGCTAGGAAACAACAGCATTTCTAAATACGCTAAGAGGGTAGTTGAACTCTAGTAAAACAAGAAGATAATGCATTGTTTTCGTCAGTCAGGAGTCTTACTTTTAATCAGCCCGTCACCGGTGACTTTCAAAGTCCAGCTTTTTGGTAAGAAACGGAAGCAGTGACTGTACGAATTCTCTTGAAAGGGACAAGTACCGCACTCCATGAGGCAGAGGGTTGAATATCGGTGCGGCTCAATTGAACCTCAATCCGCACAACCCAGAGACGCATGGCTCAGAAAAGTTAAGCTAGAGGCAGCGCGTGCGCCCAGACGATGGAATGAAAGTGCCCACCAGGTCAGACAAGGAAAGTTACGGACCGAACAATGAGCACGTCTAATGTTAAAGCTCGCTGAAATATGTCTAGAGGAGACCGAAGCAACAGTATTTATGCTTCGGCATGTGCTTGTGTGTACTGTGACAAGCGAACCCCCCCCCCCCAAAAAAAAATAGTTGCTGTTGTTACAAGCGAGGCAATTCACCTCTAGAAGATGGCTCGGTAAAAGATTATTTGCTTCACACGGACATGATTCGCACAGTTGAGCCTATCAACGAGTAAAAGAGAGGCAGTCTGTGTGAGGTTGGCAAAAACCTCAGGAATGATTTGAAAAGAAGCAACTACAACCTACCCGCGTGAACGAAGGCAGAACAGCGAGAAAACGCTTTGAGTTCAAAGCAGCAGCAGCGAGGTCACGGTTACAAACTGCGCAAAAACGGTCTGCCAAGTATGCCAACAGACACTTCCATATGGTTTGTGCTCCGCAAAGAAAGGCACAAGTTTTAACTACGCTTAATGATCGCAAATTCCAGATATACTGGAAAAGGACTATATGCGTTGGAGTTGTGGGTCCGAGTAAAGAACTTTTTCGGAATCAAAAAGTAAATTTATAGTGCTCCCACGACGGGTGCGGAGAAACTCTTCTACGGAAAGCCGACGCGTGGGAATGAAGAAAATAAATCAGGGGATCAAGCTGAATTTTCACTTATGGACTAATTATGAAATTATGTGATCTCTGAATACTGGCGTCATACTCGTAAATCCTGCAGCAACTCTTTCAAAAATCACCTATCGGTTCACTCAAGACTGATGCTCCGTATGCGTAAGGTGGCTTACTCTCCAAGTCTAACTTCCTTACACTGCAGTGGTAAACAATAAAAGCAAAAATTCCACAGAGCCATGTACGGCATCCACAAGCGGCAAAGTGTGCGAGTTATCAGCCTACGGTCGGTAGAAAAGGTGACCATATGGTGCAAAGTGGATTATCGGAACCTTTTGGTGCCAAAAGGTTCTGGGATGAGTAGTTACTTTGCCGGGTTACTCTACCGTCTTGGATCTCCTACCACCTGTACGGGATCAGACTTTGTGACTCGAAAGCAAGCTACAAGGCTTGAATGTAGCCCTAGCCGTAGGCGAAGTGCGCTCTTGAAGATATACAAGTCGCATTCCCTGGCAAAGTCGATAGTTTTTGTCTTCTGTAAAAAGCACACGGTGAGCCATCATGTGCTCCTTTATTTTTACGTCCAGTTTTTGCCCAAGAGGTGGGAGAAGGAAAAAAATTTGGCCAATTGGGGTAAGAAAAGTATGGCAAAAAGTGGACTTGGAGAACCGTGATAGAACTATGGTTTTGTAAGCAATTACGTCTCTTTACTGGGTTCATATTTATGTGGTTGCAAATGCCCTTTAAATGTGTTTTGGTAGGTGTGGTTCAAACCTACAACAGCAAATGCAAGGCAAATAAAGTAGGTTAATCCACCAAAACACCCCTTTGAGGGAGCCTGGTTTTCATCGGCTGGATTCAAGACTGTTCGGTCAGTCAACTTATTGTATCAGAATTGGTAGATTCCATACTTTGCGTGGGATTGGGCATGTAACTTGACCCAAATGCGGTTAAACCCGCGGTGCCCGGTCGCAGTTCAGGTGGCTAGAGAGTTGTTGTCATAGGTTCAAACCACACCAAGGTCTGCTAGTTTTACACAATTGAATCAGGTGAAATACCTTTTAGAAAAAAATACCAGACAGCATTCTACCGAAAATGGAACTCATATAGACAATACACGTTTCTTGTTAGTCGGAAACGGACTGCCTGGGTTGTAAATGAGCCTACTAATGGTCTCGACGGCTGCTCTACGTGGGTTGTAAGGAAACCCCGTATGCAGAAGACGGCTAATTGCGAAAGACGGCTTTGGTAGCCAGTAATTTCGGCAAGATAAGGCATGCTCAAAGCCGATTGCAGGACATGGGGGCCACAAAACAGTCAGAAAAAAAGTTGACAGCACACGTTTCTTGTCTGTGTGCGTAACCCACTTTTGATAATTTGTCATCAGAGAAGTTTAAAGCGCTAAACATGAAGACTATGCCAGATGTCGGTTGCGATTTGCTAAGATTTTTACTAATCACGACATGGGTTCAGAGCTCAGGCGGTTGAAATGGGTTTGGAAGATCACTGGCTCTAGTCGGTGAAATAACCATCCAATGCCCCTAGTCAGTTTCGGTAAAATTTCTCGATTATCTACTGCTACTTGCTATGCGATCAACTGAGAGCTTTGGATCCGGAACTCCAAAGCCAGACGGAAGAGCCCGTCCTCTTCGGGTAGTAGGATCTTACGCTGAAGGGTTCTAATCTTGGATGACAGGATGTTTATCCTTAATCCAGGCTTTGATTGATGAAGGGTAGGACGGACATTCAGTGTCTAACCTTGCCGCGAAGACAAAAACAGCTAAGCAGACAGACCGGCTGGACTGAGTAGACCAGTCGAATGGGACAAGAGGACAGTAGGTGGGGGTAGGAAAGCAATCATAACCGGCTTCTCAGGAGACGGTCACCTGAGAAGGGTGAGACAATATGGTGTCCAGGACACAACGAGAGCGACGGTACGATGGCCACTACGAGGAGCAGATGACAGCAACCTACCATTGCGCAAATCCTCGGTGGGTCACTGGGCAGGGGAAATAATGTAGGACCGGGTATTGTAATGGGTTCAACACAAATCAACTGAGCATAATTGCTTGGATAAGTTCGTAGTGTCCCGTGTGTAAGCAGAACATTCTACACTTCAAAATGGCAAATAGGGGGAAATGGGAGGGTTAAAGATATTTGTAACTGATGTAAGAAACGCGTCGCACGGCAGTCGAGATGCGGACTCCAAGCAGGGCTGAGGACGGGGTAGTGAGATCCCTGTGAACGACTAAAAATGCAGGCAATGTCACCGCGTCAGTGGCTACTGCAGACCAAAGTAATGTTGATATTGGTGGCAACGTGAGCCCAAGTGCTTACACTACTTCCCCCTCCTCCATAACGACGTGCGCACGGACGTTGAAGGACTTGAAAGCTGCAAACATCATGTACGCAAAAAGTTGTATTGAACAGAACAAGCCCCCTGAGTTCCCATACCCATGTGAAATTGATTCTTAGACGACTAAGTGTTAAAAAGTCGCTATAAAAAATGCGCCACGGACAAGACTGTCCAAGGCAAAGCGGGCCGTTGAACGGGGAAGCAGTCGATGGGATTTGGAGAGAAGTAAAAAATTAGCGAGTGCTGTGTGGTTACAAAAAAAATAACAGGAAACAAGGCATCCGCAGGGCAGTGTTAATCGTTGGGTTGTGAGAAGCGGTGCGGCTACATAGATACACAAACACAAAATGTTATGACTCATTGTTAGAAGACAGTTGGGCGGGAAGAGGGGGTGAAGAGCAAAGATCTACAAAGTGTGCAATGTTACCTTCGTACTGCGGTATAAGAAACGCACTAGGGTGACAATGAACAACGGTGGGGTAATTAAGACAGCAGAACTCGAGGGAAGTTCCCCCAGCGCTAACCCAAGATTTTTTGAAAGTTTGCCTAAATAGACACTTCCTACCTTTTTTCACAACCTCGCAGAAGTGAGTTCTTTTAAACAGTCCCTGATTCTTTCAATATCGGACACTTGATATAAAAGGTAAGCGTGCCAAGCAGTCGGCGAAAAAAACTGCGGAGGTAGATCAGCCAACAAAAGGCCCTCGACAACTCAGGCACAAATCACCGATCCCGATCACACTGGCAGCCAGTGGGGTTGCATTGCCATATGTGAGATCTGACTGTGGCCTTTGCACCGACTCGGTCGGAGTTGCATGGAAACCGCTTGCGCGCATTAAGCCGCCCGTTTTGTCTTTCAGAATAGAGCGTTTTGTATTTGCAATAAAATAAGCACAGAGATTCGATCCCACTCCGTAGTAACCGTTTTCTTAGGAACTGTGAACTTCTCGATATCCTGGAGTTTGCATATTAAAATGTGCTGCCTACGTTCTTATTCTCTTCATGAACACGAGTACAGTGGGAAAACAAAGGGCAACCTTCTTAGCGGCAAAGGGTCACTTTGTGTTTCCATGGAATACGTTACGGTGGTCTATGTCTGTGGAAAAGAATATGTTAGAAAACAGCCTCAAACGTTATTTACATTAAAAACTTTGTGATAAGTGGCCAAAAGGGCTATGTAAGGGTCGCTCTTACTCATAATTCCAAACTGCTGCTCGCCGAAAACGCATTGCATTTTCAGTCAACGAAGTATCGAATGATGCGATTGGTGACCACACGAAAACGGCCAGTAACAGTTCTGTGAAATGCAGTTCAGCTAATCGATGGAAAGACTATTGATCTTCCGCTGGCAGCATGAAGACAAAGCCTCGACTGAAGCACTCGGGAAATAAGGAGCCAACAGTTGGCAAGGTGAGACACTAAACAACAAGCTCCACCTGAGTATGATTTAAAGTCTACCTGTAACGACGCGCATTTGTTGACGATGGGTAGCGCAGTCTCATACTGGTGTAGAGGTACTGCACAAACAGCACAGTTTAAACGCAGTTTCCGATGAGATCATCTGTGCGCCCCACAACAGAGTGGACGCAGGGACAGTGACAAACACGTGAATTAGTTTATAGCGAGAGTAGACTTGCATAGCATCTACCACACCCTCGTTTCGCTCCACCCATCTCAGACAGGTGTAAAGGTACAGGCAGGAGGACCAGAGGCAAGATCAGGCACAAGGGACCGGCGCGGCGTGAGCTTGCACCGTAGCGTGCCACCACATCCCCATATGTGGCATTTGTTATAGGCGTGCATTCTCTATATCGTCTGCCATGCCCTGAGCTGGTCTCTATGTTGGTCCATTAACCGAGCAGCCCGTTATATGGGGAGGATTGCAGAAACACCCAGAGGTGCATACATTCACAAACCACAAGCCACCGAAAACTTATTTGCGCCGTTAACCACTCTACCAGTAGACCCGTTCACAGCGAAAGTCGACAAACGTACCTTTTTTGATCATTCCCCCTTATGTCCATGCAGCAATATACGGCACGGTAGCAAAGTGGAAAGTGAAGAATGAAAACAACTAATTGCAAGAATAATGGAGAAATCAGGGTAGAAGGTTGACTGGATTTTCAATTTGGATCTGATTTCGGGGTAAGGGGACCGGGTATCAACGGGATCTGTTTGTGATTCGTCGCTATAATTCATAGTCATCGTTAAATTTTACTAAAAAGAAGAATGCGTGGAACCTTCGCTTTCTGGTGAAATACCAGAGAACAATCCACAGAAGTGCTTTACGTAAGGATACAAGGTATTGCACAAAGTTCTTTAGGTTGATTACAAATGAAGTTCATATCGCTGCCTAAATAATCCAGTTAGGAGAATATGCTCGGTGGATACCATGGAAAACGCAGTCGCCTTTACAACAAACAGAGAGACAATGGCTTCCCGGAAAAGTTCAGCACATGAAAGACAGAAAAAAATATGTGACAAACGGATGTGCTGACAGATGAAAAGAAAAGAAGTTTACCGTTTCGAAGAACACGATCAGTGAACTTCCACAACCCTGCGATTTCGCGCACGTACCCAACAACCAAAAGAAGACCAATTTCCTCAAACACTTCGCTTCTTCGAGTTGAAGGCTGTCCTTTTAGACTCCTCATGGTACATTAATATATTCACCTGTTCCTGTTGAGTAGATTATATTGGTCGAACGACTAGGTGTCTACCCAAAAGGATATGAGAGCATCATCCTACTTGGACAGATCAGTAGCGTGGAAGGTCTTTCCTTGGAGTAATCGTGGCTTATCTGGTGGACAGAGGCCACAGAGTAGACATCAACTGAGTGGTCGACAGGGTACCGGCGAGACATCAAATTCTATGATTCTTGGGTACTTACAACAGCAGACACGGTAACCATACCGCCAGGCAACGCAGGTTTGTACTTCGGGGGGGGGGGCGTTAATTTAAGCCCTCAAACTATACTGGTCTGATTTGAGTCGCAGATATTCGTAACCGCATCCTACTGCGTCGCGTTACAGCAACAGAACACAAGTAGAGCCCGATGACAGCTCCTCTGCCTCTTGTTTGCAAATTGCCAAAACCCTCTACCCTCTTTCCTAATCACTCTTGAAATTAGTTATTTTTGATCTTTTTGCACTATTCGTTGTCCTACCATGGCATGACATTCCGAGGAAACACCCTAAGTTCCTGCGTCAGCGGATACTTGCGGCGGCAGAGGCAGTGGCCATACGGTTGACCAACCCAACTTTGTGCTCGCTAAAAGCGTTGTAGTGGCCCTAAGGCTCCCTTGGCCGAAAACTAACTCAACATCTGCGTTGACACTTCGCGACACAGCGACGAAGCATTAACCTAATGGCCGTGCATTTCCCCCCTCCCAATCCCTCGCCCCTATAGAACTAGACTATAACCCCTGACCTCTGAACGTCCTCAACCCTCTCCCCCCATGCTTACTGCTTATTGAATGTTTAAACTTTTGTTACTCTACCCTGCCTTAAATTATTGTAAAGGCCTGATGATGAATAATCGAAGCCGTACGTTGGGCAAACTCGACTTCGTAAGTGCAAACATGTTTACGACTTTGACGCACGCGTATCACCACAGAACAAGACCAATGACAATCTTGAAGAGAAGGTGTAGGGGGGGGGGGAGGTGAGGGAGCGTAGTCTTTTGTCTAAAAAAAGCAGCTAGACGCGCAAAGCAGAACATCCGTGATTTGCTATTGTGGGCGAACAGAGCGTCTGAGGTGAAAGAAGACGGAGAAGACGAATGAATTTTGTGAAAAAGCGCATCCTTCCGAGGCTGTACATTCCGACTTCACGAATCTTTACGGGTGACGGGGTGGGGTGAGGTTCCCTGTTTTCGACGGGTAGCCTTATTGTCATGTTCATGCACTGGTGATGTGTTCACTTAATGAATTTGAAGGCAGGCAGTCCCGTAGCTAAGTTCGTCAAACATTACCGGAAAACGATGCTAAAAAACGGTTAGGTTGCCTCAGACACCGGAAGGCGGGGGAGGGCATAATAAAGCCAAACTAAACCTACTTTGGGTGGCAAAGTCCATATGGTTAGACGACTCACAGTGAAGAAGCTATAAACATAACACCGTAAGCTAAAGTTAATAAACTATTATGCAGCTCAAGAGTGACGGTAAACTCTCGGGGGAAGTCACTCAAGGCGTGAATTCCTGAACCAACAGGCCGGCAGCAGCCAGTTTTGTCAGTGATGGCCACGAAAGGGAATTACATATTCTTCCACGAGGCGCATCAGGATGTCTTAAGGGGGGGCGGTGAGAGCAACAACAATGCTGTCAAGGGCTGGAGTAAAAGGCTTTCGAATTGTGGTACGAATGGACTGTGTTGTGTGTTAAGGGGTCAAGTCATGCTGTGGCGCGCGAAGACGGATACGTCGGCCTGCCCGTCAATGCGCCCACTCCCACATCAGACAATTAACTGGCTCGGACGGTGGTCTGATTATGGGGGTGGGGGGAGAGTGAGGTCGACAGCTCAGCGCATTTTCCTCACTATAAACAATCTGACGCACTTGAAAATATCACGGTGCGCTAAAAACCTTGTCTTGGAAGGTTGCCAACTGACGGAATAACCCGGAAAGCGTGGTCAGCCCAAGGTGTGTTTTGTGTGGAGTGGCTGACTGGCGGACTGAGAGTCAGGCTGCAATGGGTCCTTCTCGGCACTCCCACTCCGTGGGATCTGAGCCAGGTGTGGTGGTACATCCAGGGGCGGCTCCAGCCACGCCAGCCACCTGTGCCCTCTCCCATCTCCGGTCTTCTTGACACCGGGCATGGGTGGGAGAGGAGGAAAGAGTGCGGTAGCTGCAGCGCAAGGCTACTGTGACTTAAAACTAATCCACGCGCAAGTCACCGTCCTTGCACCGCCCTTCTGTGGAGCATACGGTGGATATCGTCGGACTATGACGGCCGAACTGTCGTGCGTGTGTGTGTGGGGTGTAGGGGGTACGAGTTATGGGTAGCACCACACAGATAGCACTTGGTCGCTTCATCTGTCTCGAATAGGTGGTGAACACTCCTGCGGCCACCTCTAGCTGGTACCCAACTCTTACCTGTGGCTCCTCGAAGCTGGGTTCTTCCCAGCGGCCAAACCCCGGACAACCGCCACGACCGGCGGGCTAAATCAGGTGATGGTCACCGGTGTTGTGTGTGTCTCCCCACACCGGGTAAGTCTGCTCCCTTCTTCCTGCTCCCGTCCTCCCTATCCTTCCCCCTCTCTCCTTTTCCCAGTCCATTCCCTTCTTCCCCCTTCCCTCTTTTCTCCTCTCTCTCCTCTCCCCCTCCCCTTCTCCCTCTCTCTTACCCTTCCCTCCTCCCCCATGGTCAAAAAAGTCCTACGACGAGGGCGACATGCAATCACGTAGGCGGACCAGGCGAATCGGTCGTTCTTTCACTAACCAAAATCGTGACCCATAGTGGAGTTCGGTAGCCGCCAGGGGCAGCTCCGATCGCACCAGTCACCTGCGCCCTCTCCCATCTCCGATCTTCTTCATTCTGTCCTGATACCGGGCTAAGGTGGGGAGACTGCGGTAGCTGCAGCGCTAGTTTATTATCACTTAAAACTAATCCACGTGCAAGTCACCATCCCTGCACCACATATCTGTGGAGCATACGGAGGACACCGTCGGACTACGACGGTTGAACTGTCGTGTCGTGTTTGCGGGTCTATTAGGTCAAATGCGTCTCTATGAAAACCTGCGGTAGAATACCGCCGGCTATACCAAAACACTACATTTCTCCTCATAAGCCTATGCACCTCACACGATCAATATAACGGTGCGATAAGTACCGTGGTTTAGAAGGTTGCCAGCTGACAATTGCACTCATACCTCGCAGTCAGTTCAATGTGTGATGTGCGGAGTGGCTGACAGATGGTCTAAGAGTCAGGCTGCGATGGCTCAATCTTAACGTGAGCTCTGGATATCTCACCCATGTGAGCCGTTCAACTCCCTGCAGTGTGAAATCCTAGTGCTTGAATTTTGGGGCCGGTCGTGCACGTAGAACACGTAGACGAGGTCACCAGCAGCTGCGCCTGCTTCCGCATCAGACAACTGACCGTCTCGGGCGGTGATCCGATTGTGGGGGTGGGGGAGAGAGTGAAGTCGACGGCTCAGCGCATTTTTCTCACTATAAACAATCTGACGCGCTTGAAAATATCACGGTTCGCTAAAAGTCGTGGCTTGGAAGGTTACCAACTGATGGGATAACTCGGAGCGCATGGTAAGCCCAGTCTGTTTTGTGTGGTGTGGCTGACAGGCGGACTGAGACTCAGGCTGCAATGGCTCCTTCTTAAGGTGTGGCAGCACACTCAGGGGCAGTTTTAGCCACACCAGCCACCTGCGCCCTCTACCATCTACGGTCTTCTGGACTCTGTCATGACACCGGGCTTAGGTGGGGTAAGAGGAGGGAGTGCGGTAGCTGCAGCGCTATTTTATTATCTCCTAAAAATTATTCACGCGCAAGTCACCATCCCTGCACCACTCTTTTTTAGAGCTTACGGTGCACATCGTCCGACTACGATGGTCAAACTATCGTGTGTGTGTGTGACAATAAGAGAAAGCTATTGATGGTGCATTGTCGGAAAAATATTTGTCTAAATTCAGCTATACCTGGGTGCTGAGCGCCATACAGACCTGCAGCATGTCTGCGCCCGGCTTTTAACGGGTAGGATAAGACAATCCCAGGAAGGCCTAGTAACAGGACGTTATGTCAAGTAGTTCAATGGCTTCATGATACATTTACGAACATTATTACGTACATAAAGGCAGGTGCGAATGACTGAGCTTATCAGTGACCCTGCGGCCATTCGTAAACGGCCCTGAAGATAAATAGGACCAGCGCACTTGAAATAGACAACTAATTTTGTAGAAGCTTCAGAGACATACCCATCCAGAAATAGATGTAGCTGCAGTTTCAATTGGCTGAGACTAACTGCTACACGGACTCGAAGGGATTAATTAACGTTGGTTAGCAAGCAGTGGAAAAATGGGACGTTTAACATTCCGTAAAAGCTCTAATCTAAGCAATTATTCGAAGAGGTCGTAGAATAAGTAGCAAAAAAAAACAGGCAACTGTGTGCCCATGAGAGTAGGAGGGTTTAGACGACTTAGCGAAATCTGTAGCCTTTGCCCTGGGATAGGTGCTTTTTGGGCAGTCAGGTGTTCCAAGTACCAAGACTGGTTCAGTTCGGAGATCTTGTCCTATGCAAGTTTTCGGCCTTCCAAACTTTGTCATTAGTCCGTCCAATATCAGGGAGCTTGGTCTAATACAAGCAGCCAGTCAGCAGAGTTTGTGCAAATCTACGCATCTGATTCTCCCTCCTTCTTCTTTCTACAGAAGCGACGCTCGAATAAACTAAAATATTCCCGTTGGATTCTTTGGTGAATAGCTGGAGAGTGTGTATGAGAAATAACTAGGCGATTTGTACCGAGCGGTAACTGAAAAGTATGCCAACTGCGATAGAGGCGGTCTCCTGAGTTGCCATAAACGGTCTCATGGGAGGGCTGTGTAAAAGTAAGCAAGAAGAGCGTTGTGGCTAGCGGGACGTTTGAATCTCCAAGACCGACAGCGAAAAACGGCAAAATCGTACGCAGGACACGAGGGTGAGAGGACCGGGGTGTTAAATCCGCAATAAGGAATTGGGCGAGAAAGGAAAAATAGGATAAGCCACAGTGAATAACCAGTTAGGTTTTAGAGAAATACACAAAGGGCTAGGGGAATGATAATTAACAGCGATAGGAAGGCGAACGCATTATGAGTACACGTACGTAATGCAAGCCGAGCTTTCGCCGTCTTTGTAGGACAGGGGAGGGCTGAAAATGTGGGTAGACGACAAGAAGAGTAAGCTAAACGGGGTTTCAAACTTCGCAGTGGCCCCATAGTCTATTTGTTTGCAAGATACGGGTGACGCAGCCGATTGCTCATTAATGATGCAGTCAGTAAAATAGACTTAGAAAGTCAGTTGTCAACAGATGATGGAAAGCGTTACGGCACGCAAAAGTCGGGACAGCCCGTGTTGGGCGCCGTGGAAGTCGTGACCGACTGTCGCCCGATAAAAAGGCTACGGATAAGGCAGACCGCCTCTTGGGGACTATCAGTAACGTAGAATGAGGGAATCAGCAAAAACAATCCAAGAGAGCTCGTACGATTGCATGTCAAGGCAAAAAATAATGCCCTTATTGGGGGGGTGGGAGCAGCAGAAATGTGGCTAGGGTTGCAATCCGATCACAAAATCAATCAGTCAAAATTGATGAAACAAAGCTGATGAACCAGAATAACTCGCGGATGAAATGATCAATTTAGCAAGAAACAGTCGGTCATGTCCCTGTGACCTTTTAACTATCAGTTTTCGGTTACTCACAGTTGAGAGGATACATCCTGGAATTCCCTGCGGTTAAGATCTGAATCGTCGCATGTTAATTGTTTTTGCTATGGCTGTGGTGGTGGTGGGGTTTAGGGAGTACTAGTTAGGGGTAGCATCACACAGGTAGTATTTAGTTGATCCATCTGTCTCGTATAGGTGGTTAATGCTCCTGTGGCCGCCTCTAGCTGGTATCAACTCTCACACGTGGCTCCTCGTAGCTAGGCTCTTCCCAGCGGCTAGCCCTGGGCAATCGCCACGACCGGTGGGCTAAACCAGGTGATGGTCTCCAGTGTTGTGTGTGCCTCCACACCCGGTATGTCTGCTCACTGCCCTTCCCCTCTCCCCTTTTCCGGGCCCATTCCCCTCTCCCCTCTCCCAGGAGCAACCGACCGGAGCGGAGGATAGCACTAGTCGCTAAGGAGCTGGCCCGCTACAAGGTGGACATTGCTGATCTCAGCGAGACCCGATTCTCTGAGCAGGGTCAGCTGGAGGAGGTGGGTGCCGGTTACATCTTCTTCTGGAGAGGCCAGCCAAAGGCAGAGCTACGCGACACTGGTGTCACCTATGCCATCGGTAACGACATCGTGGGAGGTCTACCCTGTCGGTCGCAGGGTATCAATGAGCGCCTGATCAGCCTCCGCCTGCCTCTCCGGGGAGACAAGTTCACCACAATCATCAGCGCCTACGCACCCCCACTGACGAGCTCCGAAGAGACAAAGAACAAATTCTATGAGGATCTACACGCTCTCTTTGCGACTGTGCTGAAGGCGGATGAGTTAATTGTCCCAAGTGTTTTTAACGCCAGTGTCGGGACAGACCATGCTGCCTGACAGGGAGTGCTGGGTCCCATGCTCTCGTTGGCTTCCATGACAACGGTCTTCATCTCCAACGAACCTACGCCAAACACCGCCTGATCCTGACCAACACCTTCCGCAACCCGATGCGGCAAAAAACGACCTGGTTGCACCCACGGTCGAGAAAGTGACACCTCTTGGACTAGGTTCTCGTCGGGAGGCGAGATTTACAGGACGTGCTGATGACAAAGGCAATCCCCGGTGCCAACAGATGGACGGATCACCGCCTCGTAATCTCCAAGATAAGGCGTCGTCTGCAGCCATGCAGGAGACCATCAGGTACATTGAATACTGTTTTGTTGAAGGTGTCTGCTCACCATCTCAATTTCAGCAACGAACTGGCCAACCGGCTATCCAACCGTCCAGTCATCAACGCGGACACCTCCGTGGAGAACCGCTGGTGCCAGCTGAGGGACACTGTTCAATCGACCACCCTGGATGTCCTCGGTCGCGCATGTCGGGAGCACCAAGACTGGTTCGATTATAACGATGCAGCCATCAACGCTCTGTTCGTCGAGAAGAACCAGTTGCACAAAGACTACGTTGATCGCCCTACCGTTGCAAACAAGACAGCCTTCTACCGAAGTCATCGACTTGTACAGCAAAGGCTTTAGTAGATGCTGGATGCCTAGATGACCTGCAAAGCCGAGGAAACCCAAGAGTACGCGGACCGAAACAAATGGAAGAACTTCTTCGCCACCAAGGCTGCCTACAGATCTCCTGTCAAAGACGCCGCCCCTCTTCTTAGTGCCGACGGCAGGACGCTGCTCACTGAGAAGCCGCATATCCTGACGCGATGGGCTGAAAATTTCCGAAGCGTTCTCAACCAGCCCTCCACCATCTCCGACGCCGCCATCGATCGCCTGCCTGAAGTGGAAATCAAAGCCGACCTTGATCTCCCGCCCTCTCTCCAAGAAAACATCAGAGCCGTGCAACAACACCCCAGCGGGAAAGCTTCTGGCTCGGACGCGATCCCTGCTGAGATTGACAAGCATGGCGGATCCCAAATGATGAACCGACTCACAGTGCTCTTCCGGGAGATGTGGCATCAAGGACAAGTCCCTCAGGATGTCAAAGACGTCACCATTGTCCACCTTTACAAGAAGAAAGGGACCCAACAACTCTGCGAAAACCACCGTGAAATCTCGCTGCTGAACATCGCCGGAAAGATCTTTGCCCGCATTCTCCTCAATCGCCTGAACGCTCACCTGGAGCAGTGACTGCTTCCGGAAAGCCAATGAGGCTTCCGACGACACCGAGGAACAATCGAAATTATCTTCGCCGCTCGCCAGCTGCTAGAGAAGTACCAGGAGATGCGGACTCCCCTCTGCACTACCTTCTTGGATCTGACGAAAGCCTTTGACACGGTGAATCGCGACGAGCTATGGAAAATCATACAGAAATTCGGCTGTCCTGAACGGTTCACGCATATGGTGCGTCAGCTTCATGACGGGATGATGGTGCGCGTTACTGACAACGGGACAGTATCCGAAGCATTCACAGTTACCAACGGAGGGAAGCAGGGCTGCATCCTTGCGCCTACCCTCTTCAGTCTCATTTTCTCTGTCATGCTAACGGACGCCTACCGTGATGAACGTCCCGGGATCCGCATTCCCTACCGGATGAACGGCCGATTCCTCAACCAAAGACGAATGCACTTCCGCTCGCGTGCCTCCGCAGCCACCATCCACGAGCTTCTCTTTGCTGATGACTGCGCACTCAATGCAACGACAGAGGAGGAAATGCAAAAGAGCATGGACCTCTTCGCTGCCGCCTGTGACAAATTCGGACTTTGCATCAACCGCCAACCAATACCACCTACACCGCAGCTCACAGCAATGTCAATGGCGCCCAACTGAAATCTGTGGAAACCTTCACGTACCTGGCAGCAATCTCTCCCGCAGCACAAAAGTCGATGATGAGATCGCCCATCGGATCGCCAAAGCCAGCCAAGACTTTTGACGCATACAGAACCTGGTCTGGAATCAACACGGTCTCCACCTTAGCACCAAATTCAAGATGTACAAAGCTGTCATATTGCCGACGCTGGTGTATGGAGCAGAGACGTGGACGATCTACCAAAAGCAGGCACGAAAGCTCAACCACTTCCACCTCATCTGCCTCAACAGAATACTAAAGCTGACATAGCCAGACAGGATAACGGACACGGAAGTATTGGAACGAATAGGTCTACCCAGTATTTATGCTTGGCTGTAACAACTGCAACTGTGATGGAGCGGCCACATGGTGAGAATGGACGAAGAGCGACTACCCAAACGACTCTTCTAGGGAGATATCGCCATAGGTTCTCGTCGACAAAGGGGTTAAGTACGACGCTACAAGGACACTCTGAAGACTTCCCTGAAGCAACTGTAGATCAACCCGGCGACCTGGGAGGACGTCGCCCGGAACCGACCTGATTGGAGAAGATCCGTGAAGACAGGGGCAGCAATCTATGAGGCCAGCCGGATCACCACCGCCAAGGCCAAAAGAGCGGCACGAAGGCACCAGCACCCCGGACCAACACCGTCGATGCCCAGGCCCTTTCAACATGCCCGCGCTGGCAACGCACCTTCCGCGCGCGTATCGGCCTACTCGGACATATTCTGATGCAACTACCAACAATCCGACAATTCCAACTTCTACGTCAAATTCTGCCAAATCTCCTTCGGACTCCCCCACCCTCACCACTGGCATCAGTTCCATTACTCCCAGCATCATAGAGACCACATCCCAATACTCATCACCTGTTACCGACACCAAAGCAACCACCGCCGCCACCAGCGATGGGGACTCTCTCCTAAACTGTCCTCATTGCGACCGCATATTCACCTCACGCATTGGCCTGGTCGGTCACTTGCGAATCCATCGTACAGAGACTGGTGAACCAGTGCCTGGAGCACCAACACACAGCAGAGATCGCCGCTTCCACTGCCCTCGCGCATTCACTCATCACATGGGCCTATTTGGTCACATGCGAATCCATGACAGAGGATTTCACCACAATGCCGACAACACCGATACCCGATGCTCATCCTCCGCTACTGCTATTCTTACCGCCACTGGCAACCTCACTACCCCAAATTACATCCCCCCAGCCTCTCCCGATTTCTCCTGCACACACTGCGCCCGCAACTTCAACTCACGTATCGGCCTGGTCGATCACCTGTGAATCCATCGCACGGAGACTGGTGAACCAATGCCTGGGGCTCCGACATACAGTCGACGCGCCTGCCTCCACTGTCCTCACTGCTACCGCACCTTTATAGAACGTATGGGCATATAAGGACACATGCGCCTCCACGACAACCTGTGGTAAACCACCGGAGGTTAAGCCACATCAGTGAACAGTACCTACACCAATACATAGACAACCCCACCATCATCATGTACCTGTGAATACCACGGTTTCCTAGAAATCTTAACTTGGAAGGCTGCCAATCTGACTCTTACACCAATTCACGCCGTCGACCCAGTGTATGCGCTGTGTGTCAAGTGGCTGAACAGTGGACTGGGAATCATACAGCGATGGCTCCTCCATATCTCCTGAGTTAGTGAATCCTGCGTGTGCGTTATGGGGTTCAGGTCGAGCTGTGGCGCGAGAAGACGGGTACGCCGACAAGTCAGCCAATGCGCCCACGCACAAATCAGAAAACTAACCGGCTCGGACGGTGGTTTGATTGTGGGGGTGGGGAAGCGAGTGAGGTTAACGGCTCAGCGCATTTTCCTCACTATAAACCATCTAAAGGGCTTGAAAATATCACGGTGCGCTAAAAGCCGTGGCTTGAAAGGTTGCTAACTGACGGAATAAATCGGACCGCTTGATCAGCCCAATGTGTGTTTTGTGTGAAGCGGCTGACTGAGAGTCAGGCTGCAATGGCTGCTTCTTAATGTGGCCTTTATAGCTCTCCCACTCCGTGAGATCCAAGCCACGTGTGGTGGCAAGCTCAGGGGCGGCTCCGGCCAGGCCAGCAAACTGCGCCATCTCCCGCCTCCGGTCTTCTTGACTCTGTGATGGCAGCGGACTCATATGGGGAGGGGAGAATGCGGTAGCGATAAGCGCCATTGATCGGAAGGCTGTCAACTGACAATTACACTCAGAACTCACAGTCAGATCAATGTGTGTTGTGTGATGTGGCTGACTGATGTTCTGAGAGTCAGGCTGCGATGGCTCCTTTTTAACGTGACCTCTGGTTATCTCACACATGTGATATGTGAGCCGTTCAACCTTCTGTTGTGTGAAATCCTGGTGTTGTGTTTGGGGGTCCAGGTCATGTACGTGGTACACGTAGACGAAGTCACCAGCAGCTGCGCCCACTTCCGCATCAGACAACTGACCGGCTCGGACGGTGGTCTGATTGTGGGGGTGGGGTGAGAGTGGGGTCGACAGCTCAGCGCATTTTCCTCACTATAAACAATTTGACGCGCTTGAAACTATCACGGTGCGCTAAAGCCGTAGCTTGGAAGGTTGCCAACCGACGGGAACACTCGGACCGCGTGGTCAGCCCAATGTGTGTTTTGTGTGAAGTGGCTGACTGGCGGACTGAGAGTCAGGCTGCAATGGCTCCTTCTTAATGTGGCCTTTATGGCACTTGACTCCGAGGGATCCGAGCCAGGTGTGGTGGTACGCCCAAGGTCGGCTCCGGCCGCGCCAGCCACCTGCGTCCTCTCCTATCTCCGGTCTTCTTGACGCTGTCATGAAACTGGGCTCAGGTGGAGGAGGTGTAGAGAGTGCGGTAGATGCAGCGCAAGTCTACTATCACTTTAAACTAAATCACGCGCAATTCACCGTACCTGCACCACCCTGCTGTGGATCGTACGATGGACATGATCGAAATCGCCGGTCGAACATTCGTGGTGGTGATGGTCGGACTGGTTAGCAGTGAAAAGTAAGTGTGCAACTTGACTTGGTGATTCATCTTTGCAAACGACAGCTACAAGAACTCTCTTCTTAGTTTAATTTTTCTGAGCAATAGAGATTAAACAAAGTGCAATGAAGACCAGCACTAGCACGTTTACCCGACTACCACGGGATCGCATACTTTAACCAAATAATAACGAAATACGATCGTCATCGTAGCAGAAAAAGGTTTGCTATTTGGGAGAGCTATGTATCCTCGCAGTTGAGACCAAACTTCCCTCAACCTTCAGATAAGCGTACTTTGGGCATAAAAAAAGTAAGGTTGATAAAGAAACAGGTCGGTAATAGAAATCGGCGATCAAGTGAGAACTAAGGTGGAAGCAAAAGGCAAGAGGCCGCATGCCAAAACGTCTCGGATCCCAGCGGTTGGCTTGTTTTTGGGTTCTACCCCACTCCCAAAAGCCCGGAAAAGGTAGACTAACGCAACCAGTTGAAAAAAATAGCACCCCAAATGCTCCCCAGAGATACAAACTCCATCGATTCGCATGCTTTCAGGCAGCGGAAGACCAGTGACTGTCGAATGCGCGTGCACATGCAGGCGGAGCAGATTTAAATCTACCAGAGTTCGTAGAAGTACTTGCAACCCCACCAACTGCAGGTTTGGTTGAAATAACGCCGCGGTTGTTCGTAGCTGATGGCGGTGAGCGGGCGATTATAGTAGTGGTGGTTTTGGTTTTTGTTGGAATAACAACAGGTAGGGTCGCAGAGGAGACGAAGTGAAGCGGTTCTGTATTGGATCGACCGTAACGCTGGTGGTGAAGGCGAAAACGGCAACAATATTCTGATACTATCAGTCTCCTATTGTCATAACTGGAAGCAGTACAAACCACGGCGAGGTAAAAGATTTGAGAGAGAATAGAGATGGAGGAAACGGCACTCACCGGTTCTGCGTGACTGGACCTCGGAGCATCCCCAGAGTCAATACTGAGGGAGGAGTCCGGTCGTTCTTCCTCGTCACGCTCGCTGACGTCGTATAGATCTAAATGGAGATTTGGAAGTCATCGATGATTTGCTGGTGACGTTAATTTAAACAGGCCAGAGTCTGGAACATAGAGTTGATTCAGAACCGCATTTCAAAAGTCAAAAATGCTAAAGGAGGCGTACGAAGTGACCATGTCTTGGGTGGAATCGGGGTCAGACAGCCAATTAGTACCGTGCCGGCAAAGATAAGTTCAAAGTTGGCCATTTCAAAGTTCAAATTATTAGGAGGGTCCGTATAATACTGTGTAAACGGGTGCAAAGCCGCTTGGATTCAAAGAACAGTCTCCAGGAGCATTGAGTCTCACACTTAGTTACGATGGAATTTTGTCACCGCAATTCAATTTTACAGTTGCCGCCAAGAAAGAAGCGCCTTGCTGGTTGGATTCTATACGAACAGAGAGGAAGAGAAGAGGTTGCGGCTACGGACCGTAAATTTACTTGAGTTTACGTTACAGTGCGCCAATACGAATTAACCCGGCTCGTGAATACGGAATTGAACGCCTCATCCGCGGCACCCCACGATACAGCCACTGACGTTGTGGACGATTAAGATGGGGCGGGGTAGAAGTACATCGCGGCCCGATCGACCGGACAGCCATAAAACGTTCGAGGACTGGCGACGCCAAGAACCCTGATCGAAATGCCAGTTATGTGAAGAAGGAAAAAAACAACGGTCTGATCTACCGTGGGAGTCGTTTGGATCAGCAATCAGTGACTAAAAGGCAAAGAACGCGGGGAGTACCAGAGAGACCAAACCGAAAGTCATTTGACAGTCACGAAAACCTCGGGTAGAATACAGCATGACGCTGGCCCCAGGGCACTTAAGATGTCGAAGGATAAAACGCATCATAAAGGCTTGGACACCAAAAACAATCTTTCGGTTTATGCTAACAGCAGAATTCCAAAGGAGAAGCATCAAACCGTAGCGAGGCCTCAGAAAACGTGGTGATGGATAAGCAAAAGGTGAAGGTAGCAGAGCACGTGAATAAACCACAGGAGGTTAGTACAGCGACTTCCGTGAACCGCAGTGGGCAGGGAAAGCGTTTAATTGGTGGTTGGAGCATCAACAGCTTTGATACGTGGGCAACCAGTGAAATAAGTAGGCGCGAGCGCCCGATATCTATTAGATCCAGTAGCAAGAAACCCGTGAAACAAAGACCAGTTTTTTTGCTGCCGCACTGAAGGATGAATGACACTGCGGCCTCACATGATTGTGACGAATGAGGGTTATTCGTGCACACATTCACTTACAGCGACTCAAATCCGTATTTCGACTTCCATGAAGAAGCCGCATAGAGAAAAACAACGCGAACGCGCTCTTAGACAAATAAGGCAGGTTGTTACCACCGAGTACAAACAAAATGCCAGCGCTGAGCCACACACACCCGAGGCAATTACAAAATCAGGTGGTATAAAACAGTGGTCCCCTGCTAGTATCGCACCAGCGTGAACGCATAGACAAGGTGGCTTTGGCGGCAACACTGGACGCAAAGATTTCACTAGCGAACACGCACGCACAAAGGGGAAGGCGGCAGATGAGACTGAAAAGACATGTCTTCGGGGTCGATGACGTGTGCACGGGAGGTCCCACACACACACATACCAGTGTACTACTGTCTACGTCGGTAGGAGAGGCAGTCGTCTGGGCATATTTTAGGCCTCGCCGCCAGGGTCGAAATGGGGGGGGGGGAGTGGGAGCTACGGTCTGATGACAGAAGCAGTAACAGTTTGTCGACTGAATTAACCACAAAAAACACAACAGATCGTGTTTCGTCAATCCTTTGCAATGATAACCAGCTGCATCATCCTTCTTACACAAAAACAGTGAACCTAGCGCAAACTTCTAACCACACAAAATGTTAAAAGGAGGAAAAAATCTGTCGATTTACCGAAACGCAAGACGAAGGCATAGTACGTAAATTTAATGATTAACGAGGGTTACAAAATAAACACGACATTTACAGCAGCGGATACTTCTGCTGGGACAGATATTGCTGCTATTGCGGTTTAGTTTAGAATAAAAGAGCGCGTGGCATGCAAGACGGTAGCTTAACAACTTTCAACTACTATGCTCGACTTAATTTCCAAGCGGCCCCGACAGCGGCTAGCTGTAAAGGCAGATGAACAATGCCGACAAAGACTAGGGAGACTGGAACGACCATTTCTGGCTCATTAGCCAACCCCAGGTGGTGCCCCACTTGAGGCTCGAATCCGCGACCTGTTTATGAGGAATCCATGAAGGCGGTGCTTGGACCTTCGGTATTCGGCGTCCTTAAATGGAGAAAAGATTGAGCTATCCAGATCTGCTGCTGCGAATCGTCACACGTGGAGAGGTAAAATGCGTGACATCATCGAGGCCAGCTAGATCAGGCATGATCGTAGCCGTAACAAGTACAAGTAAGTACTCTGTCACATTCTCAAGTATCCATTGGAAAATTATTCGTACTGACCAAAGTTGTGTTAAAGCACGTTTCCTGTATAAATATTTGTGTTTAGCTGTAGACAGGCTGTGTGCCACATGCTCTGAAGTATTCTCTCTGAGTAAAGAGTTTCAATATTTCTGACCTAGCGCACGTGAGAGCGCCAACATGCATCTTAATGGAGGTATTCGAGGGCGGTGGACTACTATGGGGTGTTCAACTGCAACACACGATAGTTCGACCATCACAAGGAACGACGTCCACAGGCTGTCCAACTGTGTAGGCTTAACACTAGTGACTTTCGCATTCATTAGGTTGCAGTTAGACAGAATTTCGCAGTATCTACAGCACTCCTGCGCCCACTTTGCTCCGATGGCAAGAAAATTTCAAGACGACTGAACGCACTGATTGGAAAAGCTAAACGACCGTCCACGTGTGGTACATACGACCTGGTAACCACCATATGTACCAGGCTATAATAGAGGGGTGTTTCGGAGCACGCATCAGTGAGGGTGTCATAAAAGGCACTTTGAGAAGGAGTCATTGCAGTCCGACTCACAGGCCTGAGAAGGACTCAGTTAGCACGTCAGTTGGCAGCCTTCCAAGCCACGTCTGATGACGCGTCGTGATAGATGCCAGCGCGCCAGATTTATGATAGTGAGGAATGCGCTGAGTTGCCGCGAAGATGGATTCCATGCTGTTAGCCGTACAATCTCTTGCCTCCTCCATGCACCACTGTACTGTCCGATCCTTTCATCTACCTGCCACAACACACATGTACTTTTTGCCAGTTAGCATGACTCAGTCGTGCCACTGCGCCTCGGTCGCTACATCGCACTCTCCATAGAGTATCGCGTAACTTGTCTTCGCAGTCACCGCGATTTGACACCCTTGACCCTGACAGAGAAACTAGGTTTCCCGATGACGTCCTTTTGTCTGAGTTAGGGAGAAGTCAAAGTACGTGGGATGAGTTACCTATTCAAACAAGAAGGAAGTAAGACTTTTGTGTCCTGTTTTCTGCGACGGACATGGCAAGACGATACCGCCGACTTTAAGGAAAAACAATTCAGAGTCCGTGCTCCACGGGGCCCTGTCCAGGCAGATGGCAGGCCGAATCATGGATGGCCGATCGCATAGCGAACGACGATCAATAGTCGGCAAAGACAGGAGGATTGAGAAGACCACTTCTGGCTTATATGCCGCCGGCAGTTTGCCCCATTTAGCCCATTCGCGAGAATTCAGTTTTCATAGGAAATGGTTCTAATTTTGAGCCCTGGGTCACCTCGACTAGGGATTTGAGTGTGGTCAATTAACGACCGCAAATAAGTCAGAAATGGTTCGCTCAGTTACCCTCATTTGCCTGGAACGTCTCCGAAAGACGATCACAGCTGACATCAACCCCACTACGACTTGCAGCCCGGAAAGATAAATGTTCGCCGCGATTTCACTGAAAACACACTTTTCGGATAAAATATCAGAAGAAAAGGCGATCACCGCGAAGGACATGCGCAACCGTTCGTTACCAGACAAGGATGAATAGGACAAGCGAAAATGCTAGTCCCGAGAAGCCATTGAGAAGAAGACACGATCACCTGGAGAGGAATTTTATTCTTCCGACGTTTCGGATTCACGGTCGAAGCCACCATCAGAGACAGCATCAGATCGGGGTACTTCGTACGCAGGGAGTTGCAGAGGTTATAGGATGCAGTCCAGGATTGTTGTCCTCGATTAAAGGGGCCGTTACTTGTCCTAGGTATGCAGTAGCATTGCAATTGTATCGTATGAATACTGCAACTTCTTGTGTACGAAGTACCCGTACTTAGTGCTGTCTCTGATGATGGCGAATAAAGTTCTTGTCCCATCGATCGCATCTAATTTTTCTAAAGGACGATTCCGCCAGTCAGCAATAGTAGGGGGTTGCAACCGCAGGCGTAATCCCATTGGATTAGCTACCCCTCTATGAGACGGTTACCATCCGTGGGAGTAGGCACCGTGTGCGGTCCTCTAGTGAGGTCGTTTACCTGTTAGATGTGTTCTTAAAGTGGGCACCTCACAATCGCGATTTGTCTTGCTGCGTGGGGGCATGATCTCGGTCAGCGCACCGAAGTCAAACGCATGACCAGCCAGAGCGGTGGGCCGTGTCATCTGAGAGCTCCGGCCCAACCTACCGCAGGGTTAGCTGGTGTTTGCGCATTCTCGCCCACGGCTGTCGGTCTCTTCAAGGTAACTGTATTTCCCCCTCTTAGGCCTCATAAATGTGCATATGTCGATCGAACAGTCGGAAGAAAATCAAACCCGTCTGCAAATAAATCTCCAAAGTTCGACGTCTGCTGCACCGTTTGGGTAAGACGCCAAAGACGCAATAAAATGGTGAAGACAGTCGGGCGTCGACAATGGTAGGATATAGTCCTAGATGCACCAGGCAAATCTTAGTGCGACAGTCAAATGTACAGTTGCAGACATCGTAATTTCCCACCCTTCCTCGAACTGCTGCAGTAAACTGCTGGTCTACTTGGCGGACAACGCACGTTAAGTGCGGCTGCGCATACAAAAACGCACACCCAGCAATAACCGAATACGACAATCCGCTTTGAGATCGAGGCTTGTTTTGCGGGAATCGAGGTTAAAAACAGTAGAATTCAGGTAGATATTGATTTACAGCGCGTTGACCATAATTCAGATGAGAAAAAAGGCAATTCCAAAAGTATTAAACACACAGTTACCCCCCTTGACAAAATCCATGGTAGATGGCAAATTATTTCTAGCTAGTCGGTACGCAAAGCCTCAAAAAAGAACACTGAGAGCATCGAATGAAGACAGACCTGGCAATCGATGCGATTTACAAAACTAAAATAATTCGTGGCAATCGACATTAGTAGTTTATAGTCAGTAACTTTATCCTATGGTTCCCTATACCACGGTTGCTGCTTCCTCCAATATTGCTCCACGAAGATGCTCTTGCAGGTGCAGATGACTAAATATAGTTTTAATGTTAGGGAAGTCGGTAGCCACCAAATCATAAAAGTTGAAGAAAACAGGCAACTTCTTTTATACTACCTATAACGTTCTCTTCTCTAATCGGTGAAATAATCAGAACAAAACTACAGCAGCTGATAATAGTTCTTATGTTGTTAACTACGAGGAATAGTGTGAAGTTGGCTTTCGTGCTATTTACCTCACTCTTTTTTCCCCCCATCGTATTCCAATGGCAAGAAAGTGTCAGAACAACTGGATATGGACATGGGTTGTGGTTACAAGGGGCGGAATTCACATCTACGTGTGCCACACCCGAGCTGGTCACTAAACACACACGAACCTGGAAACAGGGGGTCTCGTACAAATTACTGTAGAGAGTTGATGCAAAGATCACGTCAGGAAAGACCCACCGCAGTAGCCTGACTCCTTATCACAGAAGAGAACCAGGTTACGCATTGGATAGTAGTGAGGAAAGCAAGCACTAAATCTCATGTAGATTGAACTCTCTCTCTCTCTCTTTCTCTGTATTCCCTTTCGCATAACAAACAGCAAGTCTGGGGGAGGTAGACTAAGTAAGAAATCAGACACTGAGGTTGACGTGACGTAAGGCGTGCCCTAAGCAATTAGATCATATGATTCAAAAATAATACGTAGCCTCGAAACTTTAAAATAACCCGGATCATTGATAACGGAGAAACCGACTACTAAAATGAAGGTAGGAACTCAGTTCACCTTGCGAGTACAACACACGTGCTTTTAATAAATTCACGCGAGCAAAACTGATAAGCAACGCATAATAGGTCAAAGACAGAGCCTACAAGGCCGTGGTAATTTTAATAGCAAATTTGTTGACATGAAATTTAGATAACCCGTGTATAAGAAACAGCCACAGATTTTCATTAAAGGCTCTAGCACTCTCCATATAAGGGACTCATGCATGGAGAAAACGGGTTTTACTTTTTGGCGTCTGATGGTTGTAATCTTCCTTAAAGAAAAAGATTTACCAGTGTATTGTTTGCGCGGTGTAAGGCTGGATTACCAAGAGAAAGGTTGAGAACTCTTAATGCACCTCTTCAACCCGAATATGGGTCCGTGGTCTACGCATAGCACATCCTCCTCGGGTGATTTTAATGAACATTTATTATTTGTAGCTACAGGTCGGCTTCATCAGAGTAATCGATGAAAAAGCAAGTTGACTGCAATGCGAGAGGTCAGAATTCTACTATGGGTCGTAAAGTCGCTTGGTTGGAAAGTTTTAAGGTATGGTGAGGATTTTTGACCCCATACAGCTCACCAAGCAGCAGCTGAAAACAGAATGCAACAACGCCACACCGCGAGTGATGCGTCTGCTCTACCAAAGTACAAGAAAAATAGCGAAATTGAATGCCAACAACTAATGAAGAACTGGTAGCAATAGCCAAACGACAGTTCGTACTCTTATGGAAGGGAAAGGGTTTTCTATGCAATGGTGACTACTGTCAACATTTTTATCACGCCGTCTCCGAGCGAGTTGAACAGCTGGGTACCGCAAACTGTATGAGATCAGTGACGCGCCTATATATCGGTAGAGGGTATGCGAGCATCCTGGTAGTTCATGGCCACATAGTCGTAATTGCACACCCACTCACTCATCGCCATGTTGTTTTAAGACTTCCTACGGAGAACAGGCGGGTGGTTGAAACGGCTGCGCACATGCACGGGAGCACATGAGCCATCTTACCGACGCAAATAAAGAAGACAGAAAGGCTCCTCATCACGCACTTTCTTAGGTACAACAATGTACTAAAGTCCCAGCGCACACATAGAACCGAGGCGGGTTCTACTCGTGCCTTTGTAGGCGTGCGTTACAAATTAGAAGCTGTCGGGACCTCAGGCCAAAAGAGGTTGAAGAGTAGCACGTGTGCGTGTGGTGTCCTTGAAAATGTACACAGGAGTAAAGTGTTCTTCTAATAGTTGATACTTTGCGCGGCGTAATAAAAGCGAACCACCGCCGTACTGGAAAACATTTTCTCTGGACAATTAACATATGAAACCCACAAAAACACTGGTTACGAGTATTTCAAATCAAAAGGTCTCTCCGGAAACGAGAAAGACAATATTAAGCTTCTGGAATTGCGTTACTCTTCATAGAATGAAATAGGCATGACACTTTGTCCAGCGTAAGCAATGAGAACCACCGCCGTACTAGAAGACGTCTGTTCAGAAGTTACGCCCATTTTAAGGATGCCTGCAAATTAAAGGGCCTCTAACATCACCTGAAAGAAAAGATTAAGCTTGCAGAGTAGCGCTAGTGTTCAGACTGAAATAGGTGTGCTTAAGTGGTGCCTACCCTTTCCACGTGCGGCCTGATAATTCTTATTTCTGCGACCGGCTCACAGTACCAATAGACCAAACATCTATGATCCTGCGTAGTTAAATGAATGTAATTTGGTTAAAGCAAAGAGACAGTACCGTTTTTAAACAAAAACGAGGTGTGGGTCTCCAAAAGCATTCTACTTAGCTCACCGGATTTAATTAAAGCAAGCCGGAAAACGATGAAGAATACTCCATTTTTACTTCTTCCATATTTTCTCTTATTTATTAGGCTGCGGCTGTCCTGGTGTAAAGCTTGATTTGCTCATCACATTATATGTTTCATAGGGTGAAGGGGTACTAGTTAGGGGTAGCACCACACAGATAGCGTTTGGTCGGTCCATTTGTCTCGTACAGGTGGTGAATGCTCCTGTGGCCGCCTCTAACTGGTACCCAACTCTCACCTGTTGCTCCTCGAAGTTGGGTTCTTCCCAGCGGCCACAACCCGGGCAACCGTCACGATCGGTGGGCTAAACTAGGTGAGGGTCTCCGGTGTTGTGTTCCTCCACACCCGGTATGTCTGACTCCCGAACTTCCTACCTCCCCTCTCTCAAAAAGTCCTACGGTGGGGGCGACAGCAACCCCGAAGGCGGCCCAGGCTAACTCGGGTCGTTCTTCCACTAAAACAAAACCGTGACCCATAGTGGAGTTCGGCAGCCGTCTGGGATGTCCGAGCAACCCTATTTAGGGACAGCACTACTTGCCTCCTCGCGGAGGAAAGGGCTAGAAAATGTGCCTTAAAAAATTGCTGGTTATCACGTCTTCTGCAGCCGGCCGCGGCTCGCAGATCGCAAAATACGCGGTCGTAAAACTTAAACAAACAACAACACCCCCGTCCCAACCCCCTCGACATACCCTCCAGGCTGCTCGGGTGAGTCCACTCACACTAGCAGCCTGGAATGTTCGTTCCCTTTTAGACAATCCAAGGAGCAACCGGCAAGAATGGAGGACGGCGCTAGTCGCTCGGGAACTGGCGCGCTACAAGGTGGACATTGCTGTTCTCAGCGAGACCAGATTCTCTGAGCAGGGTCAGCTGGAGGAGGTGGGTGCCGGCTACACCTTCTTCTGGAGCGGCCGGCCAAAGGCCGAGCGACGCGACGCTGGTGTTGCCTTTGCCATCCGGAACGACATCGTTGGACGTCTGCCCTGTCTGCCGCAGGGTATCAATGATCGCCTGATGAGCCTCCGCCTGCCTCTTCAGGGAGACCAGTTCACCACCATCATCAGCGCCTACTCTCCCCCAATGACGAGCTCTGATGCGGCGAAGGACAAATTCTACGAGGACCTGCGCGCCCTTGCCTGGCAGGGAGTGCTTGGTCCCCACGGTCTCGGTAGCTGTAACGATAACGGCCTCCTTCTTATGCGCACGTGTGCGGAACACCGTCTCTTGCTGACCAACACTTTCTTCCGCCTTCCAACGCGGGAAGGGTCACGTGGATGCACCCTCGGTCGCGGCGCTGGCATCTGCTGGACTATGTTCTCGTCCGGAGGCGAGATCGACAGGACGTGCTGGTAACCAAGGTGATCCGCGATGTCGATGGTTGGACAGATCACCACCTCGTCATCTCCCAGATGAGACTCCGACTGCAACCCCGACGAAGGCCCCAAGGTAAGAGGCCGCCATGTAAGTTAAATACTCTTTTATTAAATTTGCCTGCTCAATGTTTTGATTTCAGCAACCAAATAACCGATAAACTGGAGGACTTGCATGCTCCAGATGATAACGCTACCGTGGAGACACGATGGTGTCAACTGCGAAATGTCATCCAGTCCACCGCCCTCGAAGTCCTCGGACGCGCACGCCGTCAACACCAGGACTTGTTTGACGACAATTACGCCGACATCAGCAACTTACTCGCGGAGAAGAATGGACTACACAAATCCTACATGGACCTTCGGACTGACGCCACCAAAGCAGCCTTCTTCAGATGCCGGCGCATTGTACAGCAACGGCTACGATAGATGCAGGATGCCTGGATGATTCGAAAGGCTGAGGAAATCAAGGAGTATGCGGACCACAATGAAGTGAAAAACTTCTTTAAAGCCATCGAGGCCATCTACGGTCCGTTTATCAGGATTTCAAAGACGCGACCATCGTACATCTCTACAAACGGAAGGGGAACCGGTAACTCTGTGATAATCACAGAGGCATCTCGTTGCTCAACATTGCCGGAAAGATCTTCGCCCGTATCCTTCTCAATCGTCTGAACGGTCACCTAGAGCAGGGCCTGCTCCCGGAAAGCCAATGTGGCTTCCGCCGACACCGCGGAACAACCGATATGATCTTTGCCGCCCGCCAACTACAAGAGAAGTGCCAGGAGATGCGAACTCACCTATAAACTACCTTCGTGGATCTAACGAAAGTGAATCGTGACGGACTGTGGAAATTCATGCAGAAATTTGGTTGTCCTGAGCGGTTCACGCACATGGTGCGTCAACTTCATGACGGGATTACGGCGCGCGTCACTGACAACGGGACGGCATCCGAAGCATTCGCAGTGACCAACGGAGTGAAGCAGGGCTGCGTACTGGCCCCCACCCTCTTCAGTCTCATGTTCTCGGCTATGCTGATGGACGCCTACCGTGATGAGCAGCCTGGTATCCGCATCGCCTACAGAACTGACGGACACCTCAACAGTCGGCGTATGCAGGCTCCAACGCGCGTGTCTACGACTACAGTCCATGACTTGCTCTTCGCGGACGACTGCGCCCTTAACACTGTGACGGAGGAGGACATGCAAAGGAGCATGGACCTGTTCGCCGAAGGCTGTGCCGATTTTGGATTAACAATCAGTACAGCCAAAACGGTTGTCATGCACCAGCCACCACCCAGCGCGGAATGCAATGCTTCTCAAATCAATGTCAACGGTGCTCAACTCAAAAACGTGGAAACCTTCGCTTATCTAGGAAGCACGATGTCGCGCAACACGAGAATGGATGACAAGGTTGCCCAACGGATCTCCAAAGCTAATCAGGCCTTCGGCCGGCTGCAGGCCTCCGTGTGGAATCGCCACGGTATTCACCTGAACACCAAACTGAAGATGTACAAGGCCGTCGTCTTGACGACACTCCTTTACAGAGCGGAAACCTGGACCGTCTACTCGAACAAAGCCAGGAAGCTGCATCACTTTCATTTCAGCTGCCTCCGCAGAATACTGAAGCTGAGATGGCAAGACAGGATCCCGGAAACGGAAGTCCTGGAGCGGACCAGAATCCTTAGCATCCATGCCATGCTGAGGCAAGTGCAACTGCGATGTAAGTATGGACGACGAGCGACTACCAAAAAGACTTTTCTACGGAGATGTCGCTACGGGTTCTCGCCGGCAGGGAGGTCAAAAACGACGCTACAAGGACACTTTGAAGAAATCGCTGAAGCAACTGCAAATCAACTCGGCGACCTGGGAGGACGTCACCCAGGATAGACTGGCATGGAGAAGATCAGTGAAGACTGGTTCAGCAATCTATGAGGCCAACCGGATCGCCGCTGCCAAGGCCAAAAGAGCGGCACGAAAGTCACCAGCGCCCCGGACCAACACCGCCAATGCGCAGGCCGAAAACACCGATACACCATGAACACCCTCCGCTCCTGCCATTCTTAGCGCCCCTGCCACCCCCAATACCATGAATGATATCCCCCAAGTCTCTACCGATTTCTCCTGCCCACACTGCACCCGCAACTTCAACTCAAGCATCGGCCTGGTCGGTCACCTGCAAATCCATTGCACGGAGGCTGGTGAACCAGTGCCTGGGGCTCCGACATACAGTCGACGCGCCCACCTTCACTGCCCTCACTGTTCTCGCACATTTACACACCGCATGGGCCTATTAGGACTCATGCACCTCCACAAAAACCTCCGGTAAACCACCGGAGGCTACGCTACATCAGCGCACACTACCTACACCAATACACCGATAACACCCTCACAATCACCATTTACTAGAGTATACCACGGTTACCTAGAAACCGTGGCTGGGAAGTCTGCCAATCTGACGCTTCCACCAGACCACGCCATCGGCTCAGTGTATGTGCTGTGTGTGTCGAGTGGCTGACCAGTGGACTGGGAGTCAGACGGCGATGGCTCCTTCATATCCCCTGAGTTAGTGAATCCTGGTGTGTGCGTTATGGGGGCCAGGTCGTGCTGTGGCGCGCGAAGACGGGTACGCCGATCCGTCAGCCAATGCGCCCACTCCCTCATCAGGCAACTGACCGGCTCGGACAGTGTCTGATGGTGGGGGTTGGGGAGAGAGTATGGTCGACAGCTCAACGCATGTTCCTCACTATAAACAATCTGACGCGCTTAAAACTATCACGGTCCGCTAAAAGCCGTGGCTTGGAAGGTTGCCAACTGACGGGATAACTCGGACCGCGTGGTCAGCCCAATGTGTGTTTTGTGTGGAGTGGCTGACTGGCGGACTGAGAGTAAGGCTGCAATGGCTCCTTCTTAATGTGGTCTTTATGGCACTCCCACTCTGTGGGATCCGAGCCAGGTATGGTGGTACGCCCAAGGGTGGCTCCGGCCGCGCCAGCCACCTGCGACCTCTCTCATCTCCGGTCTTCTTGACTGTGTCGTGAGACCGGGCTCAGGTGGGGGAGGAGAAGAGTGTGCGGTAACGTTAACCGCCGCGGTTGGAAGGTTGCAAACTGACAATTACACTCGGACCTCGCAGTTAGTCCAATGTGTGTTGTGTGGAGTAGCTGACTGGTGGTCTGAGAGTCAGGCTGCGATGGCTCCTTCTTAACATGACCTCTGGCTATCTCACACATGTGAGATGTAAGTCGTTCAACCCCCTGTTGTGTGAAATTCTGATGCTTGTGTTTGGGGGACCAGGTCGTGTATGTAGTAAACGTAGACGAGGTCACCAGCAGCTGCGCCCACTTCCACATCAGACAACTGACCGGCTCGGACAGCGGTTTGACTGTGGGGGTGGGGGAGCGAGTGAGGTCGACAGCTCAGCGCATATTCCTCACTATAAACAATCTGCGCGCTTGAAACTATCACGGTGCGCTAAAAGCCGTGGCTTGGAAGGTTGCCAACTGACGGGATAACTCGGACCGCGTGGTCAGTCCAATGTGTGTTTTTTGTGGAGTGGCTGACTGGCGGACTGAGAGTTAGGCTGCAATGGCTCCTTCTTAATGTGGCCTTTATGGCACTCCCACTTCGTGGGATCCGAACCAGGTGTGGTGGTACGCCCAAGGGCGGCTCCGGTCGCGCCAGCCACCTGCGTCCTTTCCCGCCTCCGGTCTTCTTGACTGTCTTGACACCGGGCTCAGGTGGTGGAGGAGGAGAGAGTGCGGTAGATGCAGCGCAAGTCTACTATCACTTTAAACTAAATCACGCGCAAGTCACCGTCCCTGCTCTACTTTCCCATGGAGCATACGGTGGACATCGTCGGACTACGACGGTCGAACTATCGTATATGTTTCATAGGCAGTTTCGCTAAAAATTATCATTTCTAGGCGGTTGCATCATACTTTTAATATGCTCTTCTCGATTATTCTTGATTAGAGTTAGATGTCTGCTTTTTTCGTTGAGGTATTCGCCTTTTTTCGAAGATTGGTGGTCTTACGAGTTTTGCCGCCAGTCAGAACTTGATAACTGAAACAGTGCCTCAGGCCTCGAATTCGCTAACAGCTATTGAAAAACCCAGAATATAGCACGCACGGGCCAGTAGTCCAAAGAATATTGAAGAGAGATCTCCCAAAAAGAGGGTTGAGCCACTGCGCCCGACCTAAATGGGGATCAACTAGATAAATGGCGCGCGTTGCCTGGGGAATTTCGGCCACGTCAGCCAGCGAGCCCAATCTCCCTCCAGTCGACTTCCATCAGTCGTCCCAATGCTGTATGCCACGAAAAGGCACAAAGTTAGACCGATCTTACGTCGATCCAGTGCATGGTTCTCTTACTATATAAACTGTTGCAACCCGCTAAAAGTTGAGCCTTGGAGGTCTTGTAAGACACTGAAGGCGAAGTTGGAATGACTTTTAATACGAACTTTATGGTAATTTCTCAATCAGAGGCATGGGATCCTGGTTTTAAAGTCTGAATCGTGTAAGGATCAGTACGTGCGAAGGATGGTTTTTAGTTTTATTTCATTCTCCGTGATCACGATAGTCCTCTTGACATGAAACTTGGAAGCGGTACAGACTGGCGTTATAACAGCAGCCATTATTAGTGCGCTTTCTTGCAGGCTCTCGTTAAGTACGAGGAATGAACAAAGGGAAGGGGGGGAATGAGATGTAACATAGCATACGCACAGAGACAGGGGTAATTTACCGGAAAAACGCTCAAGTAAAATTAAAAGAATACAAGCGCCTACTTACCATGGCTTTCCACTGTCTGTCGGCGTACCGAGGGCGGCTTTGAACGGAGAGACCTTGATGAAGAATCGCCTATCGTGATGGTTTTCTGACGAGCTAAAAAATAGGAAAAGAAAAATAAGGTTTCGAAAGGGGTCGGATGAATTGCTACAAGGCAACTTTGGGAGAACCTAGAATTCTGATCTGGAAAGTTGTGCAACAGCTTCATTTTTAAAGGAGTTGACAACTGACTTTCTGTTTTACTTCCACAGGCAAGGGGAACTGTTGTGTGATTCACCGCGAAATGATTATAGGGATAACATAGAAACAAATGGATACATGCAATAAAAGTACAGCATTACAAGCAGCAAAAAAGCACGGAGACGAGAAAGCCTGAAATACGAGGACTACATAGAGAAGCTTCAGTGGCACTAGCCGATAGTGTACCCGTCACAAGCTATGGGACAAGGGCTGTGCCAGAGCAGACTTCAGCGGCATCTGCCTTAACTACTCTCTCTCTCTCTCTCTCTCTCTCTCTCTCTCTCTCTCTCTCTCTCTCTCTCTCTCTCTCTCTCTCTCTCTCTCTCTCTCTCTCTCTCTCTCTCTCTCTCTCTCTCTCTCTCTCTCTCTCTCTCTCTCTCTCTCTCTCTCTCTCTCTCTCTCTCTCTCTCTCTCTCTCTCTCTCTCTCTCTCTCTCTCTCTCTCTCTCTCTCTCTCTCTCTCTCTCTCTCTCTCTCTCTCTCTCTCTCTCTCTCTCTCTCTCTCTCTCTCTCTCTCTCTCTCTCTCTCTCTCTCTCTCTCTCTCTCTCTCTCTCTCTCTCTCTCTCTCTCTCTCTCTCTCTCCTCTCTCTCTCTCTTTCTCTCTCTCTCTCTCTCTCTCTCTCTCTTCCTGCATGTGTTCCAGTTAGTGGGCAGAATCATATGGCTCAAGATGAGCAGGTATGCAGTGGATGATGAGGTAAAATAAACCAATTTAAAGGGTCACACGTCTAATACTCGCACAAAAGGAACTAAACCGGAAAGCACGGGGGCCACGAATCTCACATTAAAGAATTTACCTCAGAATTTACATTAAAGAACCATTTTAGCCTGAACGTCAGTCGGAAGAGGGATCGAGAAAGCTCGATAGTTGACAATCTCACAAGCCACTACTAGTGGCGAGTATTGATAGTTTAAAAGCAGGCTGTATTTGCTGTAGTGACGAATACAAAGACAAAGACCACCTGGGATTCGACTTTATCAACATATGCTATATGTCGCTGTGCGACCGCCTGCGAGGGCTCTAGTCTGAGCTCCAGGGCACAACGGAACATAAATGTTCCTTAAGCAGATCGGTGAGACACAAACTATCATCATATTCCCGATCGCAACCGACAAAGCAACGAGCCCGTGGCTTAATGGTAGAGCTTTCGACTCAATTACCATATATATATATATATATATATATATATATATATATATATATATATATATATATATATATATATATATATATATATATATATATATATATATATATATATATATATATATATATATATAGAGAGAGAGAGAGAGAAACTACGCTATTTTTGAAAGTAAAATTCCAAAACTTTCAGCAAAAAAATGTCCTCCATTCACCGTGAATAAGGCTGGGCACACAAACCACCCAACACCGGAAGATCACAAACGAATGGCCGAAGAATGCGTATCTTGACATCATGAAGAATTGTCCTTGAATGCGCCTCAAAATATCGATCAAATTGGACTTCTTTCAAAACGGTGTCAGTGTTATGCGCTGATTACTTCAATTTTGTGGTTAGAATAAACAGGGTTACAATTCAGTATATTGTGGGTGAAATAGGCCAACCTACGTACATATAAGAGGATTCACATGCGAACGGAGAGCGGAAAAATGGCGGCTCAGTTTCAAAACCACAGAGGCAAGTGGGAGAAATTGGCAAAGGTCAGTTGAAGGACTTCGTGGAACCCAGGGAATACATTATACCGCAACAGGCCAAACTCCGTCTCAAAGAGCAGCATGGAATAGAAAATGAAAGATAAGACCATTGGGTGCTAAATTTGCTGTTTCATCCCCTAACCCCACCTCCCGCCCCCACCATAACTCACATGTTTGTTGACCTCAAAATTACGGCCAGTTCATTTTCTCCATGTCACACCCTTAACTACTCACTTATTAATTCTTCCGACAAGGACTCTAAACATTTTGGATGTTTTCAAATCCCTCGATAGATCATCATTCTAACTGAACACGATTGCACCTTGTCCAACTCATGAGACGGTAGTTATTAAGTTATAATTCGAGGACACCACCGAGCCCTTAGTTGGACTTCATCTGTGGGTCATGTATGTTGTTTATGCAGAGTTTTTCTACCCGATCGCAAGTTTTTCCCCAGGTTGCGTCCGGTTTGAAGAGGACATTAATCAGCTTGAAGCAGTGGATGTTTCAGTCAGCGCCTGTCTTTGTTGTTTTGCATTTTCTACCTGTCTTTTGGATGGTTCACTTAATTGGTCGCCCGTTCTTGATGTCCACCAACACCAAAGTCAGAGGCTGGTCGCCCTACAAAGCCAAACAGGTCTATACGTGGATACTCCTGTTTTAACCTAAGTTATATTCAGCACTGTGCCATTGATCCTGACAGCATCTGACAGGCCTTCTCCAGGCGACTTAGGTGGCTTCAACAAATACGCCAAAATAGTTCGGAGAAGGACGTTAGCGCAGAGCGCGACTGAACTCACCACAAAGCTAGATTACCCGAAGCTGGAGATTTGATCGACAAAAGCAATGGATGCACAGTCAAGTGATGCAACTCTAGCAGTTGGAAAAAAAGACTAACAAGTTGAGAGCGTCATCCCTCATCGGAGATGGGTTTCGAGAACAGCGTTGACAGTTGGATACTCTGATTATTAGTCCGATCTCGCTGTTCAAGGATTGTCGCCCACCCTGCTGAAGGGACCTAAGACTGGCTATTTGATGCCTAAAATGTGCCAAGAGGTCAGAATAACTGTTGAAAAAGACAAGGGAGACTATAATTGCCATTTATGGCTTATCACCAGTCACGGGTTGCAAAACCTACGGTTGAGTAGGGTTGACTAAGGAAGGCTAATATATTGAGCTCCAAGAAACAACAGGAGTGTGTCCGTGGACGCGTTCGGTGAGCGCCCGTCTACCATTGTTGGCCTACCCGATCGCAACCGAAAGGACAATGAGCCGGTAATTCAACAGTTAGGTTATTGGATTTCTAACCAATAAATCGCGGGTTTGAGCCTTAAGGGTTGAAAAACCTTGAGTTGGGGTTGTTGACTGATGATGGATCATAATCCAAAAGTGGTCGTTTCAGTCTCCTTGTTCCTTGTCAGTATTGTTATTCTGCCTATTGTGGGCTGTATGACTGCTATCGAGGGTCTAGATTGAGTACCGAGGTACAGTAGGAAAAACTTTTTCCTGTAATGCAATCGATAAGCGCTCAGCTAACAGCTAGCGGTCAGTTTTAGCGACAACTGCCCACCTCCGACGATCAACAAAGCGTTAACACGCGGAGGTATCGGACTAAGTTCGTCCGGTGCGCAACAAAAAACAAGTGACTGTGAGCGAAGACGCCAACTGTTGGACACTGCACACATCTGGTTACCTGCGGAGTTATAAGACTTGTGTCGCAGACAGATCCGAGAAAACACATTCAAACGAGTACAAAAAAACTTGCATGAGATGGCTGCCTTTGTAAGCACCAAGCCTTTCCAGCTAAACAGCGATCATAAAGACTCGAACTTCAGTGCATAACTGTCATTTTGTCAGTTTCAAAATTCGTTTGGCCCACTTGGGAAAACCTCGGCAGCCTCGGTGGGATTCGATCCCACGCCAGCAAGGAGAAGGCTTTAGTACAGCCAACGCTCTAGCCAACTGAGCTACGAGGTCAATGGATTTATTCAAATCTGCCAAAATCCTATGCTAGTTTCAAAATTATTTGAATGTGGATGGAGGCGGAAAAGTGCTAATCAAAAAAAATAGTTTAATATAGCATCGAGTAATTGGACTGGTCAAAAGATACCTGCCTGGGCGAGTATCATTCAAAAATCGATCCGTTTCCAAAATCTACTAACTTTGGCCAGTCCTTGGCTCTGGCAAAGATCTGAAGGAGTGTTACTGACGAAACTGAAGTGGGGCAATTTTTTGTCGTCACGTGCAGTGGGTCCAAATAAGAAAGAGATCGGATGTGATCTGAGATCGAAAACCATAGTTATCACACTGACCACATTGCAGATCGTAAAAGGTAAGAGAAGGACCGAGGCGACAGGAGGTGCTAAAGACCCCAAACGAAAAGAATAGTATTATGTGAGATAGCGTACGCATCATCCACTGAGATTTGGCATTGCAATTTTAAGAATACAACTTGCAGGACCAAACAAAATTTTCCTCTATAGGTGCATTGGAAGTTTCGGCGAAGAGTACCGCTGACGAAGTAACACAAAAGCGAATATATCGAGTTGAGGAGCATGTCATCGGCACTGATCAATGGTATAAGGTGGTCTTTTCCGGTGAAATAATTGCGGCAGATAACGATATAGAAGTGACAGTGGTGTCTTTACGGGGGGGAGTGGCTATCGTTTGGCAGTCTAGACGATGTCTGTAAACGGAACAGTAGAATTCAAAATTCTTGCTATTGTCACATCCAGTCAAGCCCGGAGCGGCCAAGACGAGTTAAGTAGACGCCTGGTTCAGTCCGGTCATTTCAGCCCACGGCAACAAGCAGTAGATTATGTGGGGTAGTCTTTCAACCAGTTCATGCAGGTGCAACCAGTAAGCTTCTTGAACACGTTGGCCAGCGGTTGATGTTTTTTTCGAATGCGGAAACGACACGGTCGCCCTATCTATGAGTGATGGCGAAAAAGTATGATTTCCGATAAGCTGTGTGGTTACTGCGGGTGAGTGGGCACTAAATTCAACAGCTACCCATCTATTGCCATTCTATTTTAAAATGGTCTTTTTATAATTAGTTACCATTTTTTAAAGGAAGGTATTTACAGGACTTGTGGCATGTGCGTGTTTTAACTACGATACTACTTACGGTATCAGGTTGAGCCTCGGGTAGTATTTAGATTGCCAAGGCCCAACCATGGTAAAAGGGGGAAGCAGTAAATAAATCGGACAAGTAGAATAGCACATACGACGTTATGACAGGTGGTTGGTTTGGGCTGGTACATATAATACCTGCCTCCTGGCTCAGATACGATATTAAGCCACGTTGAGGAAAGAAAGTATTCTATTAATACAGTCCATTGTTTCAACACGGTGGCCGTGAAATCTAGAGAAGTCTAGCGCGAACGTAATAGCTAGTTTGAGGAAATCAAATGGCCAAATACCCATGGAAATGAGTGTCCAAAATGCCTTCAATATATATGTTTCATACCCAGTCAGATAAGTCCTGTAAAGTTGGTCCTGGAATGATAGCCTATGTTTCCGGACATTATTACTACCCTAAAAGAGCGGAATTAAGACAAAAATCCACCGGAACAAGCTGTTTAAATAGGTGGTTTGAGTGACGCGATAGCAAGACTGTCTAAAAAAACGTTTCGAGGTCTGTCATAAAGGTAGAAAAACGAGATAGATGACAACCGACCCTTTGAACAAGGTTCAACACAATAGAACAGATGAATTATAAGTATCCGAAGTAAGTTGACTTCACAAGAAGGGGATGAATGAACATAATTAGTATCTAAATAGTTTCCAGTAGCAATGACTACAAAAATTTATCATCAAATATTCACATTTTGACTTACGCGTCATTGACTCCTGGGCAGAATCCCCGGCGGCTAGTCGATCAATAGGTCGCCGGTCACGCCAGAGATCATCCATGCTGTAGCTGCGTTGATTGATGTGGTTGGCAATTAGATCCTGTCCCTGTAATGAAAATGAGCTTTCAAAGACTACAATGCGACCGGATCAAACGTGGTAAAAGTCAACTTGAAACACAAAAAGTTCTCATGACTAAAAATGTTCACTTAAAACGTGTTATACGTTTCGCTATGGGTGGAAAAAAAATATATAACTAGTACAGTCGAAGACCATGGAAGACAGCTTAAAATGCCTAAGGCATAATCCGCTCTTGCATTTCTGAGGGATTCCATCGATTGGGTGTACATGCAAAAGTTGAAGAGAGGTAATTTTCTAAAATGAACTTTTAACAGCTATTTTATAGAGACCATTTGCAGAAGTGAAAGGGGTCAAACCGAGGCAACTGAAGGAGTAACACTTAAGTGGCGAAAATTACCTTCATGGCGGTTGTCAGAACTGTAGAAGCTGCATATGTAAGGCCTTTCGCCCCGAATTGCATGACTGCACTGTATCCTGTTTCAGTTGCCCGTAGGAGTGCCTCATCAATGTCCTGTGTTCAGGAATTACGAAAACTAAAAAAAATACCGTCTCCCTTTTTGATAAATGGGGATGGATAACTTTTCTGTATATAATACTGGATCCCTGGGTGAATGGGAGGGCAAGATAGAGCACCAGGAACACCTTCAATTCATAGTAGAACGGAAACCTAATAGTTAGTTCGGTAAGTTATAATTTACCACGTAAGGACGTAGTCAGTGACGGTCTCAATTGCCAGGAATATTGAAAACACGATCCAATGCATAGTGAGCCGAACCTGGCAAAATAATTATCGAAAAATTTAAGGGGACCAACCATATTTTTAACATTCCTATATTTTAAAGCTTTGTAGGATTTGTATGCGGGAAGGAGAACGCCAAAAGCAATGCTAAAAATAATCGCATTAAAATTAAGCATATAAATTACATAATGGCGCGAGAAAATATAATAGCTATCATTGCTTAAGCTTGCCAGGAAAGGGAACGTAGGCGAACAATTTCGACCGTTATGTACGAAGTAGGAATAATGACCAATCAGCTTCCGACGATTTGCTTTCTTGAAAAAGCAAATGCCGCGGGTCATGGAAAATCGGTGGTTAAACTGCATGCTGACCGAAAAAAATAAGGCCGAAGGGCTAATTTTTTTCTGAAATCCGTACAGTTCTGCATATTTTTATGCATTTCTTTAGAAATTTCCATGTTCTGTGAACCCAAATTACGAATTTGAGTTTGTATCCAAAATAAGTAGTCATTCAAAAGCCTAGTGTTACGGTGGAGCCGTTGGATTTATCCGGTAATCCAAAAAGTCCTCGACCTCTTGCCACTTTCAGACAAGACTACTGACAGATGTGAAACCAATACCGAGCCTTTGGATCGTCAGAAAAGTTTAGATTGGAAGTCAGTGTCAAAGCTCTCTACTGTACTGGGTAATCCTCCATTATTCTGACTTTCAGTCAGTCCTCAGTTAACACAAGATTGCCTTGCAAGGCATTTTCTTACTAAAGCCCATTAATGGGTTATATGCTACTCTATTTTAGGTAGCTATAAACCTGTAAGGATTGTAGTTAATTTGTCAAATGTACACAGACTTGAACCTGTGCTTGCTGTTGTTTAATTGATTTCCCTGAAACGTGGAAGTATGGTGCATGCGAATTATGGCTTTTCTAAAGTTGTGCTTAATATTCAAAGGGGAAACAAGCAACGCATGCCACTTTGAACAAGCATTCCCTTTCACTATAAGCCTCATTTTAGCCCACTCTGCCAGAGGGTCTGACAACAGGAACGTTGCACGCTTATGCTAAACTAGCTTATTTCAATTATGATGTGTTATCAAAGGCAAACATTGTGTTATCAGGAGAATGGGCTCATAAATTGCTAACTAAGGTTTTTCTACCAGAAGTCTACATTAATCGACCTACGAATGAAATTGGTTTCTTTGATTGTCACTGAGAATTCCTTGGTCGACGCACCCTCATTTGAGGAATAAATGATTATGTACTCATCTCCTTTCTTTCATCGACAGTTTCTTATGCAATTCAAAAGCAGGAGGCTTAAGAACTAATTAATAAGGCTTCGAAAAATTATCTGACCTTACAAATATCACAATGTTGCTTCTTACCTATGAGGAGTGTGGGCAGACATTGAAAGAATCAACATTAAATTTTCTCCATTGAGTGAATTAAAAGGATGGACCCTGGAAGCAAGCTTTTCCATAGCAACAATAAAGAGTTAGCTCTTAGTTTGCAAATGCAACAAGCTTCAGATGTATACCATAGACACCATCAAGGATCTGTTTTAAATCATTGAAGGGCATCAATAAAGATAAGAACTTCGCTTCGTTTTTGAAACGAAGAATCAAGCTTGTTAGAATTAGAATTCATGGTCTTTGTCTTTTTATTATAGCCACAGAACGTCAATAAGCATCTCAAGAAATAAGGAATAGGTTACTTGAGTCTCTATTCTGGTGCAATATAAGCATCTAAGCAGCCTTATTGGGGACGCCACAATACATTGGAGAGAAATCTTGCCAATGGCTTAGACTCTCATTTAGAAAGCGAAATCTTTTCCTTCTTCTTAATATGCCCTACCAGAACGCAACCTCAGCTTCACGGACATCCAAGATACATATTTTTAGCATCAAGAATAAATCGTTAAAGCTTTTAACTGAATCGGAATCTTTCCTCTTCAACAGTATTTCTCGTGGGTGTGTTAAGATCATCACATCACCTGAACTACCGTGGAGTTGTTCTTGAATCTCTGAGAGGTTCCTTTTCCTACCTTTGTTATATAGATGACATGCACGGAGTAGTTACACAAACAGCCTCGTGTTTTCTGACGAAATTTTGTACCTCCGTGGATTTTCACCGTTATCGGTATTGTGATGGACTGGACGCTTTTGCAGCTCTAAGATGCCACTATGCCAGTTTGCACAAACAATACCATCACCCACGGACAGATTTTCCGCAATTTCCACCGGAATATACACTTCACCATCTGTCTCCTGTTTGTAACAAGGTCTCCTGGCACTACCAAATCAACAATGGTTGAGACGTTTTTAAATTTGCTTCAAATTCCTCATTCGTTTCAAAAGTTTTGTTCAAAATTTATATATAAACATCTCACATCCCACATCTCACATCTCACTAATTCTTGGCATTGAAATGGGCGAAAGATTCGAGCGTCCAAAAAGTGCGCCAATTGGAATCGCATTTTGTCACACCAACCCACATGCGAGTGCACTGACCACTGGACCACCCATCGACGGTCGCTCTTGTGAACTTTTTAGTCCTTTAAGCAAAACCAATCGCGAAATACATCACAAGGATCGGCGTTTGTCGCTCATTCCGCTCCCCGATAAGCGAGCAGAAAGTTTAGTTGCTTTCAAACACGTGATATATGAAGATAAAACTTGTGCGGGTTGCTTAAGTCCTCTGCAGATAATCTTAGATCTGGAAGCTGAGGTGAACAACCTGAGGATATTAATTCAAACATCCACAATACTCCCAAAGGAAAAGGGAAAATATATGGAACAGACATTGAAGAAGGTGACAAAGCAAAAGAGAGAAGATCCTGTAGAAAAATGCGAGGCATCCAAGGACGATTGCCTCACAGGGTGCGTACGCCAACTCGAGTCCAATAAACGCCTGAGCGTACTTAAAACACAAAGAGCTATCGATTTCACAGTCTACATTGATCAAGACCCTCCACACTAACAAAGCGAATACCATGAGCGCAACTATCGATTTTTGTGCACCCACCATTACAAATAAACCCAAGAGCCTACAACACCAGATTTCCTCTGCATCGAAAAGGATACACCGCTATGCAGTAAATCTAGCTTGAGCAGGTTTTTCTCGGACGAGGCCAGCGTTTCCGAGACCTGACCAGTTTCCCTTCGTCAAGGGATAGCTATGATGAAAACGAAACAGAAACGAAAGAGGATTCTAATTAACTGCGGCCTATGTCATCGTCAGATCATGAAAACAACATCTTACCTTTCTTGGAGCACGAAATCACGGCGATATAGAGAGTTTCACTGATAATTTAGGAATTTCCCTAATCCACAGCCAGTATTCCCAAAGTATTCTCCTTAACGAGCTTCTAAGAACCAATAAGGACGTTTCGGTGCTACCGGCATTTCGACTTAGAAAACGACGAATCGGCATATCAAAGGAGCGACACCCCGACCACTCAATGTAGTGTGAGCTTATCAAAAACAAGTCAGCGTTATTCTTTCACGATGATTCAGATTCAAGTACACACACCACACCTTCTTTCAACTGGATTACAAACTGACAAATTAGTTCTGGAATTGAGAGCAAGATTGCAGAATGAGGAGCTTAACCTACTGATCTAAAACGGTCAGATAACGCAGAGTCCTCCCCTAATTCATTGGGCAAAAACAATTCGAATGATGTGACAATAGGTTCCGTAAATGGAGGACCAGGCTGCATCGTGATAAAACTTCCAAATATATGAAACAAAATTGTGTACACTAGTGCACAAAGTACACTGTCCAACTAAGACGAATTGAATATCCACACTTGTGAAATTTTCCTCCGAAATAATCTTTTTGACAGAAACCTGATTGACCGAAAACATAGATGACCACGAATTCGCACTTCCAGGACTTTAGTTGCTTCGAAGTGATATAAAATGGGAGTCAGGGAGGAGGCGTTGTTACTTACGTAAAAACGCCGACTTCTTGAGTTAGATAAAACTAAACAGTTTGCATGCAACTTCGGCTCTCTTTGGCTCACTATAAATGTGCCGAGATCACATAGCTTTGAAGTTCTTATCATCTATCTGCCACCAAGAAGTGACCCTTAGTCTGACGCTTGCGTTTTAGAAGAGCCATAAAGATTTACTGATTGACCTGACGTCTTGATAATGGGTGACTTCAACGCACCGCTCATTGACTGAATTTAAATAGAAGCACGCGTTTCAGAAAAAGGTTTTGACCGACGTTTATTGGAAATGGAACTCAGGCCATTCCTCACTCAGCACGTCATATTTCTCACAAGTGTGTGTGAGGGTCAGCAATCAAACTGTTTTGAACTGGTGCTCACCGAATCAGTGGATAGAATTTAAAGAAAATTTTTTAACCATCCACAAACCAGTTTGTCCCATAAACCCACGGATCATCGTATATTCCCAATCCTATCACCTAAGGCAGGTTGTCCAAAGGACGTTTATGAAAACCAGACCGAAAAGCAAGGTAGTGCAGTTCTAACTAATTGCATACCACCTTCTCGAAAACTTATCATGCCTCCCCAACAGGAAAATAACCCTAAGCATGTTAACCGATATACAAGACCTGACTTTCCAGCACTTAGTTCTTATAGCTGCTTGCACTCTGCTACTAGCCACTTTATTCCGTCTAACTTCCCCCATTCCATTTTAACTACTAACAGGCATATCCCGGTCTTAACCCCTATGGTGTTTCGATACCGGAAAGTTACTTTCATACACCTTTTATATATACCTCTTAGCCTTTTGTTACTGACTTTCCTTCTACCAATAGTTCTGGCGGAGTTGGCAGTTACCCTCAAAACCACAACAACATCGAACTTAATTACCCACCTCCAATTTTTTTAATAAATAACGACAACCCAAGTCTTGATACTCAAGCTACACCAAATGTCATATTCCTCAATGCTAAACATGTTATAAACAAAAAGGCACAACTGAGAGCCATTGCTTTCGATTCAATGCCCGATTTTTTTATGTATAAGTGAATCTTGGGCCCATCCCTCAATTTCCAACTCCTTGCTTGTCATTGACCAGTATGATCTCTACCGTGAAGACCACATTAGTAAGCGTGGTGGTGGTTGTCTTCTCTATATTAAAGCCTAATTTAAGCACTTCCCCTTTGATCTAGATGCCACTTCCTTCTCTGGTAATTACTGCTTCACATCAATTATCCTGCCGTCCCGTAAAAAGGCGATTATTTGATGCATTCACAGCCCTCCTAATTCATCATCCGATGAGGATGCAAAACTTTGTGAAATTTTTAAATTGGTTTCGGAGTCCAATTTTAATATATAAATAATCGCTTGGGATTTAAATTTTCCTGAAATTGACTGGATTTTAAGTTTTTGTCCACCCAGATTTAAGCGTTTCCTAGATACCATTAATTTTTTCTAATTGGTCCCAGATAGTCCGTTCTTCAACAAGAGACAAGCATATTTAAGAACCGATTATCACAAACGACATTGCTCCCCTCTTCGTTTATTGTAAGCAAGACCTCTTCCAAAGTGACCATTCATTAATTCACTGTTGCCTTCTGATTTTCTCATCGAAAAAGGCTAGTGCCGTTCGTACCTATCATGCTTTTGACCTCGCAGATAGGAACTTAATTAATAACTTTATGAATTCATTGGACTGGCAGCATTTCTCCTCCATGAATGACGCAGCATGTCTTTGTGATTTCATGTTAGTCGTTTCAACGAACATCCTGGAATTGGTGCCATCCAAAATTGTCAAGCCTTACGCTTCAGAATCCACCGTTCCTCTCTTTTGTTTGCCTAGGCTAAAGAAATTGAGGAGGCGATAAAAATATCAGTCTACTAGTTTGTTATCTGTACATCTAAGGATCGCAGAGATTTTTTAATAAGCTTCTAAGATTCGTCTTGCAGGTGACAGACCGAGATAATCTTGCGCGCTCAGTGCGCCAAACTCTGCAAAATCTGTTTTTCAACTGTTCCGTTGTCGATCCTCCTTTAAACGAGGTTATCAAATTCCTCCATTACTAAATGAAAACAAGAACTTCATTCTCAAAGACTCTGACAAGGCAGAATTGTTTAGTGCGTTCTTTTCAAATCATTTTACGATAGAATCTGAACCGGTTGCGACGTTTCAGGCTTCCTCCTTCAATGTTATCAGCACCATTGATTTATCTTCAGAATTAATTCGTTAGCAAATAATGTGTCTGAAAAACTTGCAATCTTCGGAAACTGACGGTATTTCAAACTCAGTTATCAAGAGAGTGCCGAGCTTGCCCCGTTTGCTTAGACATATATTATCAGTTTATCTTCTAAACGGATTCTTTCCTTAATCATGAAAGACATCTATTATTCTTCCTGTCTTCAAGTCAGGATCTCGTTCGGACTTAAATAATTATCGAGGCGTTCACAAAACCCCAGCTCTGGCAAAACTTCTTGAAAGAAATTATTTTTCATCATATTCTCGACTTTTGCCTAGAAAATAAGCTTTTAAGTGACTCACAATATGGTTTTCTACCTGGAAGGTCATGCGAAGTGTGTCACTTAGCTTTTCTTAATCTCGTCACTTCCCTTCGTAATGAGCAACAATCCGTGGTTGGGATATACTTTGACCTGAGCAAAGCTTTTGACAGGGTACCACACAGACGTCTTTTGGTGAAACTGGAAGCCCTTGGCATCCGGCCACCTCTCCTTGACTTTATTGGTTCCTAATTGTCTAACCGCAGCCAGAAGATCTTAGTTAGTAAAAGCTCAGCTACGCCTCATCTGATCACGAGTGGCGTTTTTCAAGGAACGGTGCTAGGTCCCCTCCTCTTTATTCTGTACATAAACGAAATTTCAACTATACTCAAAAATTCAAAAACGTTTGTTTATGCTGACGAACTCAAGTGCAGTAAGTCATTTTCTAAAGACACCGCTTATATTTGCGTTGATAAAATTAACGCTTATCTACTTATGCTCTCACGTTGGAGCTCTAGTTGGCAGATGAAATTTTCTCCATCCAACAGTAGTTTCATGTGTTTTGGCCCCACCAAGCTTCCTGGATCCCTAGTTTTTCAAATAAGCACAATTTTAAAACGATCAACCATAAGAGAAGTTACACGAATAATCTAGCATTATCGCCTCATGCAGATCGAGTTTCTGCAAAGGCTGCACAGATATGCGATTTTATATCACATAATTTCTTCCTTCCAGAAATAAAATTATGACTGTACTGCATGTTTGTTCTTCCTATCCTAGAATACTGCTGTCCCCTATTTGGACTGATGAACGCCTCTGACCGCAGTCAGATTGAAAAAGTTCAGAGGGATTTTACTCGACGACTATTTTTTTCTCGTGCTGGATCCAGTTTCTCTTATACGGATAGATGCAAGTTAGCAAACATTAAATTTTTGTGGGTTAGAAGACTCGAAGCCGGTCTCTGCTTCCTATTTCGCGTTAAATCTAGCCCAAATTTCCCAGGAATTTACCCTTTCACACCTTATGTCACTTGTAATTCGTCTATGATCATTTCACCACCCCTTAGCTCCACAAATAACCGGTCTCAGTGTTTTGCCTCCAAATATGCTTTCATTTGGAATAATCTTCCACTCAAATTAGGTTTTCATCTACATTTTTGATTTTCAAAAGCAAATAACGTAAGCATTTAACTTCGGAAGATATAAAGTCCTTATTATCTGTTTCCTTCCCAAACTCGCAAATTTTAGATTTTTAAAAGGGTCCTCATGGTATTTGAGGCAGTTCGCTTGACATTATAATGGTTTCTAAATATGTTTCCTTTATCCTTTGCAATCAATCTTCGTATTCACTTTTTCGCCTCATCTTTTCAAATATCATCGCTAACTCTTGACAACCTTGACAATTTCCCCTGATTTCGCAACCCTGTTGATGTTATCCGGGATCTGTTGATAATTGTGGCCGGTTCTGATGTTTTTGCCTCTTTGTTGATAAACTATGCATTCAGCAAGGTCGCATCTCGGTGATGATCTCATGACATCTACTTTCTCCTCTTCATTTCGACCCTGTTGTCAATGATTTGTTCATCCTCTCTCACCTCCATGGTGGTTATAATCAGCAGCTCTGACTGTTCTATTATCTCGCACCTGACAAGGAGCCTTCCGATCCCTCATACGTTGCCAACAACATCAAAGTTCTATATCCCATTACATCGTACTAATCCCATCATCTCTAGCTATTAATTTTTGAGTGAAGCAGTTTTTCTCTCCTAGTTTTTTTTAAAAAAATATTGGTGGCTCTCCAAACTCCGTCCCCTATTTAACCGCAGTAGTTTTTTTCACTGCTTCATTCCTAGCTCATCGTGTTTTCCAAAGATTGTTTACTATTGTTTTAAAAACGGCAAATTGTTCTGAATCGGATATGCCTACCATACTATTTATTTCTGCTGTTCATATGGCTGTTCTTATAGTGCAGCTTTATCCCTCTGTATTTATTTATACCGCGATACTAAGTTTGCAATTATGGGGCCCTCTGGGCCTTAAATATACAAATTATTATTATTATAAGGTTCGATGTTTACCTACCCTAGTTTGAAGTGGTCACATCCTACTTGAGTGGAATTATTCCATTTTTCAATGCCTGAACAACCCACTTAAGTTAGAAGAAATAATTGGCATGGAGAATTTGATGAAATGAAGGCAAAAATCAACAACGTACACGGAGAATCGGCTTTTCCTGACCACATAACTGAGGACCAGGGATGGCTCATTTATTTATATCATGTTCTCCTCAGAAAGCACTGCCCACGTTCACGCATGAGACTAAAAAGCAAAACCCAGTGGCTGATTCAAATTTTTGAAAAATAAGTTAATTAACTTTGGATGTTGTCGAGGAAATCACTCGCTTATGGGAATCCTGTGTCCATAAACGCATACAAGACACAGGGGAACCAAATCAAGCGACTTATCTCCAGGGCACGGTAAGATTTCAAAAGATACCTATTGAACCGCGCAGTGGAAAATTCGAAGTTATTTTACATTACTATAAAAAAGAGCACTGAGAAAAGAGAACTTGTTCCTCTACTGAATACTAGCGACAACCTAGCGAGAAGCGAGGATGGAGCAGAAGTGGAGCACTTTACAGAATGTTTAACTCGGTCTTTACCAGTGACCGTTCATTTACTCCTCCTGAATGCTACTTAAATGAAGTTCCAATAATCGAGGCTGTATATTTTGACGAATCAACTGTTCATAAAGAGCTGTTGGCGCTGAATGAGTCAAAATCACCGGGCCCAGATGACATACTGCCGAAGTTATTAAAGGGACTGGCTGCGGAACTAGCCAACCCATTTTTCATGCTTTTTCAAACTTCGTTTGAAGCCGAAATTTTACCCTTTGACTCCAAATCTGCACGGATCACACCGCTAAATAGAGGTGGAAGCAAGGTCTCCGTAAATAATTACAGACAAATTAGTGTCACCTCGATCTTCTGCAAAATCGTAGAAAAGATAATTAAGTGAGAGCTAATGCACTTCTTCGAGCAGCATAAACTATCATCCGATGTACAACATGGATTCCAAAGTGGCCGGTCTTGCGTGACGAACATTTTTAGTGTTTGGAAAGTTGGAAACGGACAGTTCATGAAGGAAATGCGCTGCACCTAGCCTATATTGACTGTAAGAAGGCATTTTATAGTGCTCCACATCAACGAATCCTGTAAAAACTCAGCCGAACAGGCGTTGTGGTTAATCTTCTGAAATATATCCGTAGCTTCCGATTGGCTGTTCTCAAACTGTCCATTTATTTGACCAACAGTCAGCAGAAGTTGCGGTCAAAAGTGAAGTTCCCCAGGGATTTTTTCTTGGCCCTACTCTGTTCAGGATGTACCTCGACAACTGAGTCAGTGGACTGGATTGTGATGTTGCCATGTTTACGGATGATAGTAAGCTAAGGAGCATCATTCAAACTGCGGCTGACATAGAGCATTTGCAAACGAACCTAGCCTGACTTCAACAATGGTGGTAGGGCTAGCTTATGGCGTTCAATTTGAGAAATGCACTATTCTACGATTCAGTAGACCCAGCACTCCAAACCCCGTGGATTATTGGCTAAATGGTATACCGCTGAAAAAAGTGGAAGCGCAGAAGTGCTTGGGGATGTGGATCACGACCTTGCTTAAATCCTCGCTGCATTGCTCAAAGGTAGCCTAGACTGTGATGTCTGTTTTTACCTTGTCAAGCTTTCTTTTTCTGCCTTTGATGAAAACTGTTTTGCGGAAGTCTTTCCAAACTTTGTGCGACCCCAACTAGAGTTCGCTTTCCAAGCTTGGAGACCGTGGACCACTAAAGACCTCTGTATCCTGGAAAAGGTTAAAAGGCGTGCAACCAAACCTTTGACTGGCCAGGGCTCATTTTCCTATGAAACACGTTTGTCCAACCTTGATCCCTTTCCCTTGAGTTACAGGTAGCTACGAGGTGACCTTATACAAACAATCTTTATTATGCGCAGTCAGGAATGTTGTTTCGTACCTGGAGATTTCTTTCAGTTAGCAACCACCGCAAACTTGAGAGATCATCCATTCAAACTACCCGTGATTGAGACTAGGCTTGACACATGAAAGTTCTCCTTCTCAAAATGTGTGGTTGAATCTTGGAATGCTCTGCCGCTGGATGTTGTTACGTCTGCTTCCGTTTATGTCTTTAAGAAGAGTCTGCATCGGTATAGCAGTGCCAACTATGATACCACCCGAACAATTTAGTCTTGTCCCATTTGAAAAGAATAATTATGGTTACAATACACTTCCTATATTTCAGCATCCTTTAACGGAATTTTTATATCAAATTTATCGCATATATTTGCTGATTTCAAGCCTCTCACTCATCAGCTGCTTGTTAACCTACAAGTGTATGCACTTATAATACTTATAATATACCACTTATAATTTATATATGCTATTTTCGATTAGCTGAAGCTGCTTGTTTTCCACGTGCAATTATGTGAAACATCTATTCCAGAATTTTCCTTATGTATCGAAGATTTTTCTAAACCACTTTGTAACCAATAAGAAGTTCACAGGCATTTGCCTATCTTCCCCTAAAACCTGAACTGAACTGACTGCGCGCAATAATATGCTCTGGAAAATACCTTCAGTCAAATCTGCCGAAGTATCCCTAAGAATGACCGTTAGATAGACATATATTTTATTTAAGAACATGGAAGGGCACTGTTGTTGGAAAAAAAATAAAAGGACTGAGCAACCGCATACACTAAAATATGAATAGTAGGTCTGCTTCTTCACGATGACGCGTGACACAACTCTGTGAGGTAAAATATGAATAAAAAGAGCAGATGGCGATATAAAACACATTTGACCTCTTTATGGAAAAGGTATATTCTAAACAGGGTTTGCCGGATGTTAAGAAGAAAAACCCATGGCGATTTTCAAAACCAAATAATGCAAAAATTTTACTTCGGAAGATCAAGGTCAAGGTCGAAGGTGGTTTGTTCAAATTCAATGATAAACGAATTCTGAAATTTTAAATCAGATTTTTCGTTTCCTGTCATAACTATTAACTTAATTGTTGACAATTTATTTGTATTTCTAGCTCTTTCTCAACTGCACACGCCTGCAGTTATTGCATTTAACAAAAGGGAGAAATATACGGTTTTAATCTGTTTCACCCGATTGAATCTAAAGATTTATTCTAGAACAAGAGTTGAAATTTTGTAAGTATGCCTCAGTTCAAGTGAAAAATAATTTGCAGTAGATGCTATACCAGTTGAGATAATTTTTCATCCTGCATAGCCTCTTGCTAATTTTTTTGTCAGTCTAAACTCGTAACCTAGAAGATTTTTCCTTGCAGTGCTTGGTTTGAAACATATCTTACAAATAGTGCATCTCTTATTACGCAAAATATTTCAAGTAAAAATTTCCCGTTTTGAAAAAGTATGATATTTTACACTCAATATGAAACCTCAGTCAGCGCTTATACGCAAATGTCCTCTTAGCGTAAAACTTCCACTAGAGCAACCAACCGTAAACAGGAAGAAACTTGACCTTGACGCCATGGAAAATTTTGATGTTTTATGTCTTAATATGGTTCTCTGTTCACGATCATTGGTACCATTTTGTCTTCACTTAATTCTTAACAATGCGAGAAACGTGAGCCGTGTATAAACATGGTTAGTACTAAGTCATATGACCGACATAAGAGAAGTTTCAACTTTCTTCGAAAAAAAGTCCCTAAGAGTAAAATCCCCCTGGACGTTGCATTTCATTTCCTTTACTCACGCGCCTTTAATTTTAAAGTCGCGGAAGCTAAAAGGTTGTCTTCTCATAGTAAAAACCCGCCAATCCTGTTTAAACTTTTTTGGCGATTGAAGTGGACCTTATTTTCTCAAAGCATGAGCACTCAGCTCAATATTTGAAGAACAACAAGCTGTTAATCTGTAGAGATAAAACCCTAATGGAACGTCAGGTCTCACCCTCATTAGCAATAGAGAAGCTAAGGTCTACATGTACAATACCGAAAGTTATATCAGAGGTTGGCCCTCTAGCTAATGCAAGCCCACAGCCCTCCGGATCAACATGAATTTCGATTCAACTTGAATATTCACCCGTTAACCTTGTTCCTGGTTCGAGTGAAATCGTGTCAACACCACATCGTTCTCCTCCGAAGCAAACCACGCCTGCTATAGCTGCCAAATCTAGTAAACCTAAGAAAACTCCTAGTAAATCTGAATCATAGGCTAAGCCAGGCATCAAAATCAGTAATTTCATTACCGATGGGAAACCGGCTAACACTTCAGCATCTACAACAGATGCGAACGCTAACGTTAGCATCTTTCCCAACCCAAAAAGTTTCCGAAATCCCCAAATAATCAATCCTTATAATTATGTTACCAGTTTTTCGAAATCCTGTATTCCTTTTTCAAATGCATGTTTTCCGCCAATTTATGCTAACTTCGCTCAAAATCCCATTTTTTTTGCCACAATATTGCCTTCCTTTCCATGGTTTTCATCCAAACATGCCGTTGTACAATAATTTCAGTTCTTTTAACGGTAACATTTCGACACATTGTAGACCAGAGCAATTTTTCCCCACCTTTTGTTTCTTCTCTCTGGTTTTCTTCTCCGCCACCACATCTTCCCTTTTTTATAAATAATCATTAGCGTAACCTGCAGCTCAGGAGTACGCTCAGTTTAGATTCACTCAATGCGAGAGCCGTTGTAAATAAGATGGCTGAGCTTAGAACAGAAGCTTGTGAGCTTGATCCAGATGTGCTGTGCATCCCTGAATCCTGGGCACACTCTTTTACTTCTGACTCGACGCTTGCACTAATTCAATGTTGTTTTCCAGTCTTCCTTTCTACAAAGCCTGCGGTAAAATGCAAAACCTCGAATTTGCTAACACAAACCATGAAGTGCTAAATAATGCTGCAAGCACTTAGATTAGTAAAGGTACCTTTCAATCAATGATCCAAGCACCTTTTCCCATGAGCTGGTAGAGACTTGCCAGAAAAATACAAACTTTTATCCAGCTTAAGATTTTTAATTCAAATACAGCTTCTTCTACTGTTCCACATTTTCTCAAAAACCAACTTTAAAAAATTATGCAAGCAATTTAACTCTGTCTAAAAGCTCTTTGTCCATTCACTTAAGGACAGCACAAATATTTGAGTTAGCATTGAAAATTAGGCTCACGCGAGATAGGCATATGGAGTCTCGAGCACTAAGTGATGACAACTCATCCAAATCTGTTGCTGAAGTCTTCCATGTGCGGTCATCGGCTAAGCGTCTGACTGTAACTCCGCCTTTACTTGTCTGCAACAAAAATTTCGTTACAAAGAATTTGGGCATAATAGAATTGTTAAATTCATTTTATGCCAACCACTTAACCATTTAAACTAGCCTCACTCCTTCAATTCCTCTGCTTTCAATTTCAAATTCATATCTAACTACCATTAATTTCTCGCCTTCAAGTATTCAAAAAGATATATCTCCTCTAAAAAATTCACATTTGGTTGCAAATGATAACATTCCAAACTCACATATTAAACATTTAAGAGATTTTCCACCTTTACTAAGCAAATTATTCTCAGTATTTTTCGACAACGGCTTCTTCCCCGATTATTGGATTACTTCTATTATAATACTAGTTTATAAACTGGTTCCCGCTCTGACATTCATACCTATCACGGTGTGCATAAAACGCCCTCTCTTGCTTAACTCTTCGAAAAACTAATTGCAAAAGAAATTGCAGATTTTTGCATAAGTAATCAAATTATCAAATTTTCCCAACACGGCTTTTTACCGGACCAGACTTGGGAAACCTGCCACATGTCTTTTCTAAATCAACTAACCTCTCTTCATAATGAGTATCTATCTGTAGTAGTTATCTATTTTGATCTTAGTAAGGCATTCTATAAAGTACCTCATAAACGACTTCTAGCTAAACTAGAGGCTATAGGATTCTTCAGTCTTCTTTCTGACTTTATCAGATCATACCTATCTGATCGAAAACAAAAGGTTTTAGTGGGATCCTCATACTCAAATGCTACTTTCATTGTTAGCGGTGTCCTTCAAGGTATCGTATTAGGTCCTTTATGTTTTTTTTACTTTACATAAATGATATTTCATCGATATTTAAACATTCGCAGTCTTTTATTTATGCTGATGACCTTAAATGCGTTTATTCCTTCTCTAACTCTATGGTTGAACGATGTCTAAAACAAATTCATTAGGACTTAGACGCTCTTTTAGCGTGGAGCTCCACATGGCTAATGGAGTTCTCACATACTAAGTGTCGCTAATGAGTTTTGGGCCTGTAAGGCTGTCGAAACCTGTTAATTGTTAAAGGTTGCCCTATGACTGAATGTGCCTCCATCAAGGACTAAACCAATAAATTAGATCTTTTGCCTCATGCCGATAGAATTACGGCCAAAGTTGCTCAGATTTGTGGCTTCATTTCTTATAATTTCTACCTTCAAGAAATGAAGACTTTATCGTATGTTTGTACTTCCCATTCTTGAATTTTGCTGTCCTTTCTTCGGTTTACTGAACGCATCTAGCCGATTAAAATTGAAAATGTCAAAAGCATGTCACAAAAAACTCCTGTATCCAACTTTTCCAAATACTTCCTACCCAACAAGATACCAGCTGACAAAGCTAATATTTCTTTGGGTCAGGGGACTGGAAGCAGGCTTTTGTCTCATTTTTCGACTTAATAATAAATCAATTCTCCCCAAGCTTTCGGTCATTACCCCCGTTAGTCTTCCTGATAACCTAAGAAATTCTGCACTATTTGTACCTCCTCCTGCATCCTTAATGTGTAAAGGCTCTCTATTATTTGATTCTATGTATAGTTTTCTTTGGAATAATTAACCTATTGAAATTAGGTTCATAACTAGTCTATCTGCATTCAAGCGAAGACTGCCCATTTTTCTTAACGCTGATTCTATTTATCTTTTATTTTCCTCATCTTTTCCAAATAGCTTTCTCTATGACTCGGAGAAAGTACCATCGGGAATTTAAGTGGTCATCTTGAAACTATTGTTTCTCTTGGTCAAGTCTCCGTGAACCGTGATGTCTCCTTATATCATCAGTCATTCAAAATATGAAGTCATTCGGACGTGAACATCCAGACGTACACACCCGGACGTACAAGGTCTAAAATGCTCCCGTTTCGTTGGATACTTACCATTATAAGAATTCAATTCTGGATCCAAATATGCTGAGGCCTTTAGTTAACTGACGCCTTTTCGCGAGATTTTGTTTCATGTGCTATAGTGATTAAGAACGAACCATATCCACTGTTTATTATATCATTCTGAAATGCTACTACAGCATTAGCTGTCTCTACCACCTTACCTTATTTTCATAAGCAGTTTTTTTTCTCCTACCCGCTTTTCGAAAATGGAGGCCTATTTAACTCTGCCCCTATTTTCAAGGTAGGAGTTTTTTCATTGCCTATTTTCTAGTTCACTATTAATTTCAAAGCATCGCTAAATGTAGACCATACAGGACAATTTCTGCCTACATTATTAAATATTTGTACATTTTATCTGCACATATTATCCTCATTTTATTTCGTTATTTATGTTTGTTTAGACAGTGCCTTCTTGGCGCTAACCAAATATAAATTCCAAATTCCCAATATAAATTCCTTATGGTCTGTTTTCTTCACAAACTCACAACTTTTGGATTTTGAAAAGGATCCTCCTGGTATTTGAGGCAGTTCCCTTGATATTACATTGTTTTCTAAATATGTTTCCACTTTCCTCGCCAACTGTTGACAACATTGATACTTTCCTCCCATTTTCAACCCTGACGATGGTCTCCGGACCTGCTGATGATCATGGCGGGTTCTCATGTTTTCGACACCTTGTTGGTGAACGATACAGTCAGCAAGGTCAAATCTCTGTGATTTTATCGTTACCTCTACTTTCTCCTCTTCGTTTCGACCCTGTTTATCTACGACGAGTTCCTCCTCTCCCACCTCCCTGAGGGTTATAAACTGTAGCTATGGCTGCTATATTATCGCTCACCTCACAAGGAGAAAAATAAAGTAGAAAAATAAAAAATGGAATGTCTTTAGGGAAACAGGGTCAGCAAAAAATCTCAAGAAATTTCGTCACCAAAGAAATTCTGTCAAAAAATGATCCGTCAGGCAAGGAAGAACTATGAATCAAGAATTATTCAGCCGGTGGAAAATAAGCCTGAAATTTGATTCCATTATATCAATAGTAGATTAAAAAACAAGGACCCAGTCGCAGGGAATGGTGTTGCAGTCGTTGAAAATTTCGAGAAAGCCGAGCACTTGGGTCGGTTCTTTGCCTCGGTATTCACTCGAGAACCTGAACTTCAGCTTGACCACGTCAACAGTGCTGTTATAGACGCCGGGCCCGGAACCTTTCATGGAAGGAGAAATACAAAATCTGAAAGAAGTGAAGTCACCTGGTCCGGACGATTTATCGGCTAAGTTCTTGAAAGAACTGGCCAGCAAACTCTCCAAACCACTAGCGCATATATTCAATTCGTCCTTTGACTCAGGGAAACTGCCATTTGAATGGAAGGCAGCAAATATATACCTCATATACAAGAGTGGGGCTTGATCTAATGACAACACTTATTTGCCTGTCAGCCTAATCTCCAATTGTTGTAAAATAATGGAATAAAAAAATTAAGAAGGTGACCATGAAGTTCCTGGTGGAAAACCGATAACTCTCAGAGCGCCAGTATGGCTTCAGACAGAATCGCTCCTATTTTTCCAGTGTATTGCTGTCCACAGAGCAGTGGACTCGCGCATTGGACGAAGATGGTAGAGTTGACGTCACCTACCCAGACGGTTTATTTATAAATAATCTGAACTTGGCCTAAGAGGAATGCTGCTGACATGCATCGCAGATTTTCTGACATCGAGATTTCAAACAGTGTGCGTCGATACCTCGAAGTCAACACTCCTCCGGTTGCAAGTGGTTTCCCTCAAGGCTCCGTCTTAGGGCCGTGACTCTTCTTATTGTGCATCAACGGCTGTCTTGACGACCTGGGTTGCAGTGCCATCATGTTTGCAGACGATGTTAAATTGTGGAGAGTCATCAGATCTGATTCCGATAGACACGCACTTCAAGAGGTTCTCAACCATCTTAGCAAATGGTCTGCTCATTGGGAAGTGTGTGGTCCTAAGTCTGCGTACCAGAAGGATCAGTGAGGAGGATGATTCCTACCAATAAACTTCTCGATGGGCAGCCCTTTTCACTTGTCGAGGAACAGAAAGACCTCGGTGTTCTAATAAAATCTTCGCTCAACCCATCTTCACAGTGTTTAAAGTCAGCTTAACGCGTGACACAGGTCTTATCTGCACTGAGACATGGATTTGTACATATTGTTAAGGAACTTTTCCGAAAAAAACTACGGGAATTTGTTCATTCTCATTTGGTATATGCCGTCCAGGCCTGACATCCGTGGTTTAAGAAGGATTATCTTCAACTAGAACGAATGCAGGCGAGGGCTACGAAGATAGCCAAGAATCTAGTAATTTCTCTTACAAAGCCAGGCTGGCTGAACTTGATTTGTTTCCTCTCAATCACAGGCAACCACGCGGTGACCTCATCCAAATGTACTGGAGTGTCAGAGGCCGCGAGTATGCCCTAGAATTGGCTGACTTCTTCGAATTGGCTAGGACGGAACATCTGCGGGGTCCTTCCTTTAAACTGCAGAGGAAGTTGGTCCACACGGACGTCCGTTGGAACGAATTTTCGCAGAGGGTCTTTGGAGCATGGAACGGACTCCCTGATGAGGTGGTCCTTTCAGGAACTGTTGACACATTTAAATGCAAACTAGGTACTCCTTTGCTGAGAAACTATTGTACATATAATGAAGATTTTGTCAGCAGCGGCTGTTTGCACCTGGTCCACACATATCGTTGACCTTACATTTAATTCATCAGATTTATTACTGTAAACGTTTACTCTATTAAAATTTTTGAATGTGAATAGGGAACTCAAGGGCAAAAGCCTACTTCCCTCAAAAAAGGGAATTAAAGTGAATTAAAGGAGCGTTCGAAACCCTCTTACGTGATTAACAACATCACAATACTATCCCATTAGGTCGTACCAATCCCATCAAATGAAGCTATTATTTTTTAGTGAAACGGTTTATTTTTCCTTTTTTTCTTTTTAAATTGGCGGCTCGCTGAACTCCACCCCCCGATTTAACCGTAGAAGGTTTTGCACTGCTTCTTTCCTAGTACACTGTATATTCCAAAGATTTTTGACCATATTTTTAAAAATGGCGAATCGTCCTGAATCAGATATGATTACCATAGTACTCATTTCTGCAGTTCATATGGCTGTACCACAATATGAAGTTTGTAATGATTGGGCCCTCTGGGCCTTAAATATACTATTTATTTATTTATTTATTCTGGTGCCTTCTGCCTTCTATGATTGTGGGGCCCCGAGCGCACGGACTGCTTGGACCGTACATGCGAACCCATTTTTGTGACTTCGTAAGTTTATATTTTTGTGGCTCCTCCCCTGTATTATCTGCATCAGATTCAGTTCGAGCGTCTATCAAGAAGAATGAGCTTTGCTGTGAATGGGACTTCATTGGTTGTGCAACCGTCTTAACCTTCTTGTGATTCTTCTTCGGCTCTTCAAATGTGACATGATTTTAAAACTCACCATCTGGTGAGGCATGCACCAACGGTTTAAGTATTCAGTCATGTATCCAGGGTATTGCTAATGCTGCCTGAGCTGAATGACAATGGCAAAACGCAGGCATAGTTTGATCTCCCTTTCGAACGAGAGAAAGGTCCACCGTTGTACTGAACTCTGTAGGTACGAGGTCTTTCATATTAACGCTAGCTAAATTTGAGGAAGGTATGGTAAAATGCGTTATTTCTCTTTTAGAATAACTGGTATGACTCATTTTATTTCACCTAATGAACAGTGAACAGACTTTTGTTATACGGCGTTGTGTGCTTATCCACGACGCACTCACGATTAGACTACGATCCAGAAAGGTGTCTCTGAGCGCCTTCAAGTTAAATTCAGCCTTGTGATGGCATCAGACCAAAGAAAGTGGAAGAATGATAAAGAAGAAATAAAGCACATATCTTATTAATTAAAATTTTCTATGTATATAAGATTAAATTTTATCAAACACATTCACAGAAATCTACGGCTTTAGACGAACTCTGTTTACCATGAGGGATAAGTTTATGTATCGACATAACTATGCCCTAAGTTTGGACTGCTTTTGATTAGTGCACTGGCTTGAAATTGCCTGGAGTGGAGTTTCTCTTGGTCGGAGATCGGGTACTGACACTGCTGGCGAGTACCACACCAGCTATAAAGTACGTCGTTCACTGAATTTTCACCTACCTACCATCAATATCTCGTTCATTAGCACGTTTTAGGTTGTCTGCATATGAAATGCGCTTGATGTTATTGAAATGAAAGAAAAATGTAATGTAGCTGGGAAGAAGAATAGGGGAGGTAGCATAAAGACCCAAAATATTCCGTCAGTAGTATGAGACGGTTGTGAAACTAAATTTCACCCCTGTTTACTGCTAGCGTGCGTCCCCATCGTAAGGGTTGCGTTAAATTGGATTGGAGAAGCCATAGGCCAGTCTGAGAGGACACGCGCCCTTCGTTTGCAATTCAACGGATTAATGATACGGCAAGTTTCCGCATTACAGAAGTCTGAGCATGTCATTTGCATAAAAACCCTCTGTAGAAGTAATCGTATGCATTATGACAACTAGATAGTTTTTCAGGCGAATCCACACTAAATGTTTAAATACGGATAGAGAAATTGGATTATATTTCGAAAGAAGTTGGCTTAATAATTTGAACTTAGAAACCTAATACGGGGTTGAACAACTTCACCGAATATCTTTGAAAATTTTGATGTCTCGCTAACGCATTTGCAATTTAAACCGAATTCACGCCAAATGATGGAAAACCGTCAGTTTACTAAGCGAACAAATAATCTTATATAATGATGGTATTTTAGGTTCCGCTTACATCTGGAAAATCAAACCTATAAACCGAGGAGCACTTGTGTGTTTACCATTGGCTAGCGGTGCGTTGCGATTATGTATTTGGACTCAATTTTAGTAAAAAATACAATCGATATTTTCCATTGGGGCTGAAGTTGACAGTCAAGAACATCACTTGGTGCAAGCAACTTTTCGAAAATGTTTTTTATCTGTGAGAAATCCGTTTACATGTGCATGTGTACAAACCCGAAGAAGTTTCAAATAATACGCTTTAATACACTTAAGAATATTACACTGTTCAGTTTGCGTTTCAGAGACGTTAAGATCCTATCTTTATAGAAAAAGTTTCTCAGGAATTCACGAATTTCAGGAAAGTTAACAATAATTTCTTCATAGACTTCTAATTGTTTTACTTATCGCCGTGCTGGCCGGTCAATTGGACACCATCAACGGTTATGGCTCTGGCAATGGATGGTGCGGCCGATTTCGTGCACAAACAAGCAGTCACTCGCGATTATATTGCACAACCGAGAATAAGTATTTAAAATTTTGATAAAGCCAATTTTTCAGGCTATAGGACGGTGTCAGGTGTCAATGGACCGCTAGTTATATTGGATAATGTGAAATTCCCAAAATATGCCGAAATAGTCAAACTTACTTTAGCCGACGGTAGCATGAGAAGTGGACAAGTCCTCGAAGTCAGCGGAAAGAAGGCTGTCGTTCAAGTTTTTGAAGGAACCAGTGGAATTGACGCAAAGCATACCACTTGTGAGTTTACGGGTGACATTCTACGCACTGCGGTGTCTGAAGACATGCTTGGGCGAGTGTTCAACGGATCTGGGAAGCCGAAAGACGGTGGTCCAGCTATTCTCGCCGAAGACTATTTGGACATTCAGGGTCAACCTATTAACCCTTACTGTCGAATTTATCCGAAAGAAATGATACAGACTGGCATATCAAGTATTGACGTCATGAATTCCATCGCCAGAGGACAGAAAATCCCTATTTTCTCTGCGTCGGGTCTCCCCCACAATGAAATTGCAGCTCAAATCTGTCGCCAGGCTGGCCTTGTACATGGGTCTGGCAGCGAGACTAAAGAAGACGAACGGGACAATTTTGCCATCGTGTTTGCTGCTATGGGTGTCAACATGGAAACTGCCCGTTTCTTCATGCAAGACTTCAAAGAGCATGGATCGATGGAAAATATGTGCTTATTTCTAAATCTGGCAAACGACCCAACCATAGAGCGCATAATCACTCCTCGTATCGCACTTACTACGGCGGAGTACCTTGCCTACCAATGCGAGAAGCACGTCTTGGTTATTTTAACTGACATGAGTTCGTACGCTGAAGCTCTGCGCGAAGTTAGTTGTCTCTAATAATCGATTAAGCTTTTCCTTCACTTTTCAAGTCGAATGTTCTTCAAATTCCCTTTTTATAGGTTTCTGCTGCTAGAGAGGAAGTTCCTGGACGGCGTGGTTTTCCAGGTTACATGTATACTGATCTGGCAACGATCTACGAGCGAGCTGGCCGTGTCGAGGGCAGAGGCGGTTCAATTACTCAAATTCCTATTCTTACGATGCCCAACGACGACATCACTCACCCTATTCCAGATTTAACAGGCTATATCACTGAGGGGCAAATTTACGTCGATCGTCAACTTCATAACCGTCAGGTTTGTGTTCTCCTTATTATTTAAGACTGCTTTGCTTATTTTGGTGGATATTTGCCTGATTCTAATTGGTCCTTGCAAATGTTTTTTTTTTCTTTCGTAGATTTATCCCCCGATAAACGTTCTACCTTCCCTGTCTCGGTTAATGAAATCAGCAATTGGTGAGGACATGACGCGAGAAGACCACGCCGATGTCTCAAACCAGCTGGTAAATGCAGTTTGATGCCAATTAACTAAAACATGTTATTTTTTCCTGCAATACTTTCGTTTAAAATATCGTAACTTTTGTTTATCCGTATTAATCTCGTTTTCCACCAGTTTGCCAATATCTAATTCACACAATTTCATCCCATGCTACGATCTCTTAAGTTATACATGGGTTAGAAGGCTTATAACTAGCATTCTGCAGGATTTTCATCCGTATCCGAAAAGAGGAATCTACGGTGCCTGCACCCGATTTAACAACGAAGTTGAGCCAACTTCAACCTTAAAATATATCAAATCTGACTACAAATCATGAAAAGGTATATCGCGCGATGGTTTCACAATACACCCAACGCATGTGATGGCTTCAAGCCCAGGTACATGTTTCGTGGATATTTCACCGGTGTAAGAGTCAATGCGAAGTG
>WEDG01005666.1:0-30615 GCA_017591395.1 Schistocephalus solidus
TTTACTGTTTAAACTTTTAAAGTGTTTTACCTTTAACCCTCATACATCCCTGAAGCAACTCGAGCGCTCTTGGCGCAACAATTATAGAGATGTATTCTTATTTCTTCCTTTGGCACGCACCGTTAGATACCGTCATTTTTTTTCGGTAAACACTATAGCAATCTGGAATAAACTACCCAGAAGTATTAAAATTCAGCAAAACTATCCTTTATTTACTAGAGCTGTCACTGGTTTTCTACCTTCAGGACACCTTCCGCGAATTTTGGGTGCTGATTATCTGGAAGCTCTCTTCCGTTCTGATGGCGTCCACGGACTCTGAATCCTGTGCCGGACTTCATGCTGAAGGCAATATTGCCGGCTTTGCAGTCCATAATCGGGTTATTCTTCAGTCGACAGCGAGCAGCCGTTCACCGGCATACCTGCTGCTAGTACAGAACACCAGATCCACAACACTGAAAGGAGAAGTACTACACCGTGCACCTGTGTCAATACTTCCCTGTCCTGAACTTTAATCTATTCAATAAGCTGCAGTTTTTTCTCCTGAAAACACTTTAAAGAACGATCATGAATTTTTTCAGTCAGCTCGTTCCCCTACTGTATATCCATTTTGACCTTTCCTGTAAACTGGCAATAAATAAATAAATACTGTCCACGCGCTCCAAATTACTGACAAAAATGACAATTAAAAATACAGATGATCATGGAAACTAATTTTCGCAACGTGCTACGACTAATTTCCTTTTGGTTGGATGATCTCTGTTATATAAGTACCTTGGAATTCTTTTCTGAATATAAATGCCGATCGAACCAACACGATATATATGCATAAGGGTAACCGAAGCCTCAGAAAACATTTTAGCTTCTGCAGAATAATGCTATAAAAATGGCTTTGCTTTCTTCTATTCTATGTTTCTAAGCTTGCTTCATACCGGAATTATCCCCTGTATTAAGAAAAAGGTAGTCGGAATTCAGAGAAAAAACATAACTTCATCATCTCGACATGACCTTTAATTTGGATAAAAAGATCGTACATTGAATATAGGTTAGATACCAGTTAGCCGTCAACCTTCTGCACAAAACGCGATGCTTTTCTGAGATGAATCATTGTATAAAAGGGAGGTGGTCAGAGCGTTACAAAATCCTATTTATAGATAGATGCTTGCAAACTATACATATGATAATTAGCGATACGGGTACATTATATCGGTCATAAATGTCGACTAGGTATATGGCCATCAAGTAAAAAAATCAAGTCTTCTTTTAAATATCGTGACACGCAGCCAGCACAACCGAAGTAGGCAGTTTTTTTCCATTCTTCAATCACCCGGTGGGAAAAGAAGTTGGCCCGCACTTCGAGTTTGACATAGTTTGTCTCCAGTTCGTATTGGTGATCTCGGGGATTTTTCATTTTCGCTTATTCATTTATCGGTTTTATGGAGAGCTCAGGCATCTCCCATGACAAAATTGAAGACGATGGTCCTATCACTCTTTATAGCCTATAAGAAAGAGGAAAAATTTTTAGCCTTTCTAGTTGGCCCGCACAGCGTAGGCACTGCAATCTACTGACTAGTTTGTTTACTCTTCTTTGAACTCTCCCCTATAGTGTAATATTTCTTCGTCCAGGGCCACGTTTGAATGCAATATTCCAAAGCCTGACGGACAAATGTTCCAAACATGCGATGAAAAAGCGCTACCTCAAAATTAATTCAATTCAATTAATTGAGGGAACTAGGTATGGGCATTTGAGTACCCTATTTGTAACGTAAAATTAAGTGCGGTGTACAGTGAAACCATGTGGGTTGCAAAAGTACAAAAGGCGATCACAAAATATGGGTTAGAAGACTCGAAGCCGGTCTCTGCTTACTGTTTCGCGTAAACTCTAGCCAAAATCTCCCATGAATTAACGCTCTCACTCCGGTAAATCGACCCTATGCCACTCGTAATTCCTCCATGATCATTTCACCACCCTTTAGCTCCACAAATAACCGGTCTCCGTTTTTTGCCTCCAAATATGCTTTTATATGGAATAATCTTCCATTACAAATTAGGTTGTCGTCTACATTAGCTATTTTCAAAACCAAATTACGCAAACATTTAACTTCGGAAGATATAAAGTCCTTATTGTCTGTTTCCTTCCCAAACTTGCAACTTTTGGATTTTGAAAAGGGTCCTCCTGGTATTTGAGGCAACTCCCTTGATATCATAATGGTCTCTAATTATATTTCCATCATCCTTAGCAGTCAATCTTTGCATTCACTTTTTCTTCCCCTCCTTTTTAACTAGCATTGCCAACTCTTGACAACCTTAATACTTTCCTCTGAATTTGCAACCCTGACGATAGTCTCCAAGTTCTGTTGATGATCGAGGCGGGTTCTGATGGTTTCGCCTCTTTGGTGATGGACTATGCAGCCAGCAAGGTCGCATCTGGATGATGATCTCGTGACCTCTACTCTCCCCTCTTTGTTTTGACCATGTTGTCTAAGACGAATTTGTCCTCTCTCACCTCCACTGGTGTTTATAAACAGTAGCTCTGACTGCTATATTATCTCTCACCCGACAAGGAGCGTCCCGAACCCTCATACGTAGTCAGCAACATCATAATACTATCCCATTCCATTTTGCTATTAATTTTTTAGAGAAGCAGTTTTTTTCTCCTATTTTTTTAAATTGGCGGCTCGCCGAACTCCGCCTCCGATTTAACCCTTGGAGTTTTTTTACTGCTTCTTTTTCCAGTTCACCGTATATGCCAAAAATTGTTGACTTTTTGTTTTAAAAATGGCAAACCGTTTTGAATCGGATATGTTTACCATACTACTCATTTCTGCTGTTAATATGGATGCTCACATAGTGCAGCAATTATCCACTTTGTATTTATTTAAACCACGGTACTAAGTTTGTAATGATGGGGCCCTCTGGGCCTTAAATACTAATTTATTTTATTTAAGTGGTGCGTTACTCTCGAGGGTTAAGTTGTATTCCTTATCGCTCAGGCTCGTTTTGGAATATAAAACTGTCAAGGTTCCTGTTAAAGCTTTCCAGCGATGGTGACATCACAACGTCTTCAGGGAGTGCATTCCATGGTTTAACCACTGACAGAGAAGGTGAACTTGCGCACATCCAGTCTCGCCTACGGGACGCGCAGTTTCAATGGATGACCTAGGAGATGGGTCATGGCAGCAAATTCTAAGAAGTTCGAGAATTCCAGACAACAATCCAATCCCTTCACAATGCGGAACGTCTGCAGAAGATCACCATGCATTTGCCTATAACTCAAAGGTAACAGATTAAGATTTATTAGGCGGGTTGGATATGGCAAGGAACTTTGACTACTTACCATTTTGGTGGCTTTCCTCTGTACTCATTCGAGGTAGTTCCGATCTTGAACTGTCCAGGATTTCCAGGCTTGTACAGCATATTCCAAATACCGCCTAATGAATGTTCCAAATGTCTTAGCGAAGAGATCTTCATTGAAATCCAAAAAGGATCGTCTGATGGCATGCAACACCGCGATTGCGCTCTTCGCCACTTTCAAGCAGTGAGAGGATGGTTTAAAGGTGGTGGTCGTCAGCGCACCAAGGTTCTTTTGGGTTTGCACGTCTTGCAAGGTTTCACCATTGAGAAAGTAGCTTCTACTTTCGGCAGATCCAGATGGGTTGACTAAGTGAAGTATTTTACGCTTATCGACGTTTTACCGCAAAAGCCGATGATTCGACTACTCCTCCAACCGAGTCAGGTTAATCTGTAGTTTATCTTTGTCAGCAGGGCTCTGGATTACATTCCAGATGTTGATGTCTTTGGCAAATATTGCTGCTTCACAGTCCAGATTCCTGACACAATCGTCCACGTATATTAAAATCAGTATTGGCCTAGTACTGAACCCTGAGGAACCCCACATTCGACTGCAGCAAAACTCGACCTCTCTTGGCCGATGCACACAACCTGGCGCCGACTCACGAGGAAGTTTTGATCCACTTGAGGAGGTAATCTCTGATTCCAATTCGTTCAAGCTTGAACAGCAGTCTCTGATGCATCACAGTATCGAAGGCCTTTTGAAAGTCAATGAAGGCGATGTGAACTGCGTGTTTATCTTCAAGTGCTTGGATCCACCTCTGGAGCGAATACAGCAAATGTTTTGTGCAGGATCTTCCTTTTCTGAACCCCAGTTGATAGTTTGATAACAAATTATGAGTCTCTAGGAATTTCACCAATTCGCTCTTGATGATCCTTTCCATAATCTTGCCAAGGATGCATGTCAAGCTTATGGGCCTGTAGTTTGTCACGGACTAACTTAGTATCTCCTGATCACTCCCAGGCTACACATAGCATTATTTTTTAACTTGGCGCGGGTATACGATGGTTTGGGAGTGGGCATCGTTCACACACTTAGGTCCCTTAGCGCGTCTACAGGCTCGAGGCTCAGTTCACTTCAGTTTGCTAAGGGAAAGATAAGCAAATGCCTTTGAACTACATATTAGTTATAAAGTGACCAAGAAAAATCTTCGATACATTAAAAAATTCAGAAAGAGACGTTTTACATAATTGCGTGCGTAAAGCAAGCAGCTGCTGGATAATAGAAAATAATATACACAAATTACTACTTGCATATTAAGAGTAGTGTGAGTACATGCAATTGTAGGTTAGCAAGCAACCGTTGGGTAAGAGAGTTGATGCCAGTTAGCATATGCGATGAATTTTATGTAACAAATTCCACAAAAATGATACTGAATATTAGTATTGTAACGATAAGAATTAGTTCCAACTGGGTCGAGACTAAATTTTTCGGGTAGTATCATAGTAGGCACTGCTATGCTGATCCAGTTTCTTCATAAACACCTCAACGGAAGCAGACATAACGACATCCAGAGGCAGAGCATTCCAAGATTCAACCACACGGTTGGAGAACAGGAAATTTCGTGTTTTAGTCTGGAACTAGTCACATGTACTTTAATTGGATGACCTCTGAAGTTTGTGTTTGTTGCGAACTGAAAGAAATCTCTAGGTACAAGGCAGCAGTCCTGACCGCGTATGATACGGAATGTTTGTATCAGGTCACCTTGTAGCTGCATGTAATTCAAGGGAAAGAGATCAAGATTAGAATACCGTTTTTCATGAGGTAATGAGCCGTATCTTGTCACATTGCAGGTCTGTAAATGTTTTCCAGGATACTGAGGTCCTTAGCAGTCCAGGGTCTCCAAGCATTGATGGCTAAGTCCAGTTGCGGTTGCACAAAGGTTCGAAAGACTTTAGCGAAACAGTTTTCATTAAATTCATGGAAAGCCCGCTTGACAAGGTACAGAACAGACCTCGCAGACTTGGCTAACTTAGAGCAATGTAGTGAGGGTGTAAACGAGGACATGATCCACATTCCCAAGTCCTTCGGCGCGTCCATTTCTTACTGGGGTATACCATTCAGGTAGAAATCCATGGGGTTTGGAGTGCTGGGTCTGCTAGAACTGTTGAATAGTTCCTTTGTTCTAATTGAACGGCAAAAATCAGTCTCTTGACCATTTTGCAGTTGGTTTAAGTTCATCTGAAAATGCTCTATGTCAGCTGCAGTACGGATGACGCTACACAGCTTAATATAATCCGCAAACATAGTGACATCATAATCCAGTCAACTGCCACAGTCGATGACGACATAATTAGAAGAGAAGGGCCAATAATGGAGCCCTGGGGGACACTACTTTCGACCGCAACCTCTGTCGACTGCTGGTCACCGACATGGGCAGTTTGATAGCGGCCAAATAGGAAGCTTTGGATCCATTCCAGGAGATTACTCCTAACAACTGTTCGGCTGAGTTTGTACAGGAGCCCCTGACGTAGGACATTATGGAATGCCTTCTTTAAGTCAAGATAGGCTACGTGCAGCGCATTTTTCTTTAGAAACTACCCGTGTGCAACGTTCCACACAATAGAGGAAGTTTGTCAAAACAAGACCGGCCTCTTCGGAATCCATGTTGTGCATCGGATAATAGTTTATGTTGCTCTAAAAAGTGCATTATCTTTCTCTTTATTATTGTTTCTATGAGTATTTTACAGCAGCTCGATGTGAGACTAATTGGTCTGTATTTATTTGTGGAGACCTTTCTGCCACCCTTGTATAGCAGGGTGTGATCCATGCAGATTTCTTATCAGTTGGTAAAAATCCGACTACGAACGAGGCTTGGAAAACCATGTGCGAAGGTTTAGCTAGTTCCGCAGCCAGTTCCTTTTAGTAAGTTAGGGCAGTATGCCATCTGGACCCAGGGATTTTTACCCATTTAGCACCAACAGCTCTTTCTGAACAGTTAGTTCGTGGAAAGATACAGCCTCGATTATTGGACCCTCGTCGAAGTCATAGTCAGGAGGATTAAATGCGCTCTCACTTGTAAAGATGGATTTAAAAATCTGAAAGTTACTTCGCTTTCGCTTTTATTCTCACTTATCTCTAGGTCTTAGGTAGTCTTCAGAAGAGGAGCCGGGTCTCGGTATCGAGGGGCTTCATCCATTATAACTGTAGAATAATTTCGGATTTTTGCACTGCACGGTTCTACAGGTTTTTTTTTCCATATCTTGCCGTGCCCTGAAGCTAAATCGCTTATTCAGTTTATTAGGTGAGGGTGCTGGACAAAGCCTTTGAAAACCCTATTGTTTACATGCCAGCGTGTCATTTTACATCTCTGAACATACTCGTAATAATTTAAGATATGCAAATAGTATTCACAAAATATAATTATCATTGTTCTTACAAATAACTCAGTCTGGAGTTGACATAATGTTACTTCGTGCTAGAGATCGTCGAGGGAAAACAAGGGACACATAATTATCCAAGCTATTTTTGAAAAATTCATCAGGACGTCGCCTCCACGACTGATTGCGGGCGATCATTTCACTGTTTTACTAACCATGCTATGAAGAATTCAGAACTGCTATTTTCTCGGCATCTTCATTTCTGTCCACGAAAATGAGGTTAGAGGCGCCACCTTCAACATGTCCTCAAAGCGCAACCCTTGATCAAGGCAGGTATTATCTTGTAAACCAAGATAAGATCGCACCTCATTGGACGACTTTCAGTATACACAGAGGGAATAGATTTAGGCATTCCAGTCTCCTCATATACTGAGTGGTATTTTAGGACCTCTTACTGGCTTTGGTTGGGTCACTTCTTCTTTGAGATATATTTTGTCTTTTTACGAGGCCGTGGCCAGCGCTCTGTATATGCCATATTCTAGGTGAAGAGGTCGAAACGAATTTGATTGCAAACTCTCACCCAAGAGGTCTCTCGATCGAACGGAGACAAAAACCCTTTGATAGCTTGCTATGCACCCACTGTAGCTGTGCTTTGCAGCTGATGCGATTGCAAATGATGGCTTCCAGATACTACTCTGTATCCAAACACCGAGTGTCGTTCTCTGAAAGGATTCAATGGGAATTTCGAATATTCTGTTCAGGTAATGTCTGCCCTCAGGCTGGCAGCGCTGGAATATAAATTGGTTGGACGCAGGTGGAGAATGACACCCTGTATGACATTGAAATCTAGGAGTTTCATTTTTCAGCCTGTTTGCGGTCTGTGCAGATGATGCAGAACATTATAATCGCTCGAGCATTTAGCTGGCTGGTACAGCTAAAGTCCTCAGCAAAACATGATCTTACCACAGTCACTCCTGAGGACTGTCACTATACATAAAGGATGAAAAGTAGGGACCAGTAAACAGGCTTCGCTAGAGGAACGCTATCACTCACTGCCCACCCAGCTCGATTTCTACTCTCCGATACAGATGCGTGGTTTTCTCGGACTCACCAGAAATAACTTTATCCCAGTTCAAAAGCTTCTAAACTGATACCCAAGAAAGCTCAGCTGGTGTAAATTGCGTTGATAGGGCACTCCATGTGCTAAAGGCTCCAGAAACTCGATGTGTCAACACACATCTACAGCCCGCTGCCCGCTGCTAAAGCTTACTGGTCCAGACTCTCGGAGAGGAGTCAGCGGGTTTGAAGACGCAGCAGTGCACCGAAAACCATGCTGGTAAATTCTGTAGGACGTCAATTTCATCGTCACCAAAATTTGTACGAGTGTAGCAAACCCTTAGCAAGCACTTCCACGTTTTGCGGGAAATAAGGCAAGCCGTATAGGTCCTAAATGCTTGCTTAGCTGCCATCTTCCTGCACTCCTTTAGCATAAGAAAATGATGTGAGCTGTCTTCCACAGCGAAGGCACGCTCCCTGCCCTGCACTGACAGCCGAGATGAGATAAAAGAGAGGCATTACGAGCTCCGGTCTATAGTTCCTGAGCATCAGCCCAGGGATCACTGCGTGCAGCAGTGACTGCCGTCTCTGATTTTGATTGAGGATCCGCCTGACCGTCGTCAGAGTGCTGCCATTGGCTTTTCCACGCCAGTCCACATCACAAGTTCGAGATTTTTCAATCAGATGCTTCCACAGCGAAACGATCGATTCTAAAATTGGCACAGTAACTGGACTTTGTGTCCTCAAGATAATATGTTCCCGAAGCTAGCCTCAAGACAAATTCTCCCGGTAATTCAAAGGACTACGGATGTACCCATAAAACTCTTAGGGCATTTTGTACATTTGCTATCAGCTGACACTCAAAGGCATTCTAGAAACCGCATTTGACACGGCATTAATCTCTTCCGGTCTTATATAGCCAAATGTATGGGGTCTTAAAGATGAAAACATTTTTCCGCCGCCCATTCTTACGGTCCCTCTTATCTTCGGATTTATCCACGGGCTGGGTATAGGTCATATTAGCCTTTGTTGGGGCAGCCGAATCCAATGAATGCCTTCTCAATCCCTGGAATGGCCAGGTTTTGGCTGCTATTTGTCGCATTTAATTTTAATCCAAGCTTCCGCGGGTGCACTGCCGTCTGCACAGGTGTCTAAATCCTGCTCTTCTCCCAAATTCTTTTTTTTTCTGCGTTTTTGTGATTTGCATTTGTGAGGATCAAAGATAACACACGTAATGTAAAAGCAATATACTACTTAACCAAAAATGGCTGGGTAGAGTTCTACCTTTATAACTCCTTCTCCTTTACTGAAAACGATTTAAAAACAATGACGTTCCTATGGCCTTTACTTCGCAGTGAACTTTTCCATCGATGCTGTGGAGCAAGAAGCCACCCAAGAGATATATAAATTATCCTGGGTTGGGTATATCACTAATTCTGAATGAGTTTATAAGTTCCACATCATCAAGCTGTTTGACTCGTAGGAGGTCTAACAACGTATAGGATAAGCATTTGCCATTTTTCTAATCCTATTTTTGGGGAAATTATCATAATTCCCTTCGTAGTACTTACGTTTGACATCTTCTCCTCTGATATAGATAGTCCTGGATGTATAAATCGGCCTTACGTTGAATTCGGTCACAACGGAACACGTTAAGTACCTGGATACAATTGACTCCCCTTAATTATGCCTATTTCTTTCTAGTTAGCCGCCCACCGGTGTGGTTTCTGTCTAGAGGCTAGGGATTTGAGCCCAATGTTTGTTGAGGAGACTCTGGTAGTTGGTATACTATATTTCTGGGAATGTGGTCACTAGTGCTTATAGTAACCCCAAAAGGACTAAAACCACGTAGAGCACTAAGGGCTTGAAATGCAACGAAACCAATTCCAGCCTCTTCCGCGTGAAATCGGGCTGTAATTGTCTGAGGAGAATATGCAATAACTCATCGAACCATTTTCTATCCTTGGCTTTTATTGGCGGAAAAAGCTGATTTTTAGTTTTGCGTTAATGCGTTCGGACTTCGTTTGATCGAGGTTTACCACGCCAGATATTTCTTCTAGCTCTGATGGACTGTTCAGGTACCAAAAAGATGGAATAGGTCCAGTGAAGTACGATGTGAGGTAGACATTGAACCTCATCAGCACTATCAGCGATTTCGAGCACCAGGAACAAAAACGTTTGAATGCTGACCCTAACGCGCCCTCGTGGAAATAAGACGTGCTGAGTGAGGAATAACCTAGAGTGCCAGGCCCAAGTTCGACCGTCGATTTTCGACGAGGTCCACCGTATGCTCCACACCAGGTGGTGCAGGGACGGTGACTTGCGCGTGAATTAGTTTTAAGTGATAGTAGCCTTGCGCTGCAGCTACCGCACTCTCTCCTCCTCCCCACCTGAGCCCGGTGTCAAGACAGAGTCAAGAAGACCGGAGATGGGAGAGGGCGCAGGTGGCTGGCGCGGCCGGAGCCGCCCCTGGGCGTACCACCACACCTGGCTCGGATCCCACGGAGTGGGAGTGCCATAAAGGCCACATTAAGAAGGAGCCATTGCAGCCTGACTCTCAGTCCGCCAGTCAGCCACTCCACACAAAACACACATTGGGCTGACCACGCGGTCGAGTTATCCCGTCAGTTGGCAACCTTCCAAGCCACGGCTTTTAGCGCACCGTGATAGTTTCAAGCGCGTCAGATTGTTTATAGTGAGGAAAATGCGCTGAGCTGTTGACTCACTCTCTCCCCCACACCCACAATCAGACCACCGTCCGAGCCGGTCAGTTGTCTGATGTGGGAGTGGGCGCATTAGCAGGGTCGGCGTACCCGTCTTCGCGCGCCACAGCACGACCTGGCCCCCATAACGCACACACCAGGATTTACTTACTCAGGGGATATGGAGGAGCCATCGCCGTCTGACTCCCAGTCCACTGGTCAGCCACTCGACACACAGCACATACACTGGGCCGACGGCGTGGTCTGGTGTAAGCGTCAGATTGGCAGCCTTCCAAGCCACGGTTTCTAGGAAACCGTGATTTTATCAGGTACATTATGATGATTGTGAGGGTGTTGTCTATGTATTGGTGTAGATGGTGTGCGCTGATGTGGCTTAGCCTCGGTGGTTTACCGCAGGTTGTCGTGGAGGCGCATGTGTCCTAATAGGCCCATGCGGTGTGTAAATGTGCGGGAGCAGTGAGGGCAGTGGAGGCGGGCGCGGCGACTGTATGTCGGAGCCCCAGGCACTGGTTCACCAACCTCCGTGCGATGGATTCGCGGGTGACCGACCAGGCCGATGCGTGAGTTGAAGTTGCGGGCGCAGTGTGGGCAGGAGAAATCGGTAGAGGCTGGGGGATGTCATTCATGGTAGTGGGGGTGGCAGTGGCGGTAAGAATGGCAGGAGCGGAGGGTGTGCATGGTGTATCGGTGTTGTCGGCATTGCGGTGAATTCCGCTGTCATGGATGCGCATGTGACCGAATAGGCCCATGCGATGAGTGAATGCGCGAGGACAGTGAGGGCAGTGGAGGCGACGATCTCTGCTGTGTGTTGGTGCTCCAGGCACTGGTTCACCAGTCTCTGTACGATGGATTCGCAAGTGACCGACCAGGCCGATGCGTGAGGTGAATGTGCGGTCGCATTGAGGACAGTTTAGGAGAGTCCCCATCGCTGATGGTGGTGGTGGTGGTAGTGAAGGCGAAGGCGGTGGTGGTTGCGGTGGTGGGGGTAACAGGCGATGAGTATTGGGATGTGGTCTCTATGATGGTGGGGTAATGGAATTGATGCCAGGAGTGAGGGTGGGGAGTCTGAAGGAGGGTTGGCAGAATTTGACGTAGAAGTTGGAATTGTCGGATTGTTGGTGCATTGCGTCCGAAGATGTCCAACCAGGCCGATTCGCGCGCGGAAGATGCGTTGACAGCGCGGGCATGTTGGCGGGGCCTGGGCATTGGCGGTGTTGGTCCGGGGCGCTGGTGACTTTCGTGCCGCTCTTTTGGCCTTGGCGGCGGCGATCCGGTTGGCCTCATAGATTGCTGAACCAGTCTTCACTGATCTTCTCCATGCCGGTCTATCCTGGGCGAGGTCCTCCCAGGTCGCCGAGTTGATTTGCAGTTGCTTCAGCGATTTCTTCAAAGTGTCCTTGTAGCGTCGTTTTTGACCTCCCTGCCGGCGAGAACCCGTAGCGACATCTCCGTAGAAAAGTCGTTTGGGTAGTCGCTCGTCGTCCATTCTTACCAGGTGGCCGCTCCATCGCAGTTGCACTTGCCTCAGCATGGCATGGATGCTGAGGATTCCGGTCCGCTCCAGGACTTCCGTGTCCGGGATCCTGTCTTGCCATCTCAGCTTCAGTATTCTGCGGAGGCAGCTGAGATGAAAGTGATTCAGCTTCCTGGCTTGGTTCGAGTAGACGGTCAGGTTTCCGCTCCGTAAAGGAGTGTCGTCAAGACGACGGCCTTGTACATCTTCAGTTTGGTGTTCAGGTGAATACCGTGGCGATTCCACACGGAGGCCTGCAACCGGCCGAAGGCCTGACTAGCTTTGGAGATCCGTTGGGCAACCTCGTCATCGATTCTCGTGTTGCGCGACATCGTGCTTCCTAGATAAGCGAAGGTTTCCACGTTTTGAGTTGAGCACCGTTGACATTGATTCGAGGAGCATTGTATTCCGCGCTGGGTGGCGGCTGGTGCATGACAACCGTTTGGCTGTACTGATTGTTAATCCAAAATCGGCGCAGCCTGCGGCGAAGAGGTCCATGCTCCTTTGCATGTCCTCCTCCGTCACGGTGTTAAGGGCGCAGTCGTCCGCGAAGAGCAAGTCATGGACTGTAGTCGTAGACACGCGCGTTGGAGCCTGCATACGCCGACTGTTGAGAAGGTGCCCGTCAGTTCTGTAGGCGATGCGGATACCAGGCTGCTCATCACGGTAGGCGTCCATCAGCATAGCCGAGAACATGAGACTGAAGAGGGTGGGGGCCAGTACGCAGCCCTGCTTCACTCCGTTGGTCACTGCGAATGCTTCGGATACCGTCCCGTTGTCAGTGACGCGCGCCGTCATCCCGTCATGAAGCTGACGCACCATGTGCGTGAACCGCTCAGGACAGCCAAATTTCTGCATGACTTTCCACAGTCCGTCGCGATTCACCGTGTCAAAGGCTTTCGTTAGATCCACGAAGGTAGTGTATAGGTGAGTTCGCATCTCCTGACACTTCTCTTGTAGCTGGCGGGCGGCAAAGATCATATCGGTTGTTCCGCGGTGTCGGCGGAAGCCACATTGGCTTTCCGGGAGCAGGCCCTGCTCTAGGTGACCGTTAAGACGATTGAGAAGGATACGGGCGAAGATCTTCCCGGCGATGTTGAGCAACGAGATGCCTCTGTGATTATCACAGAGTTGCCGGTTCCCCTTCCGTTTGTAGAGATGGACGATGGTCGCGTCTTTGAAATCCTGAGGAACTTGTCCTTGGCGCCACATCTCCTGGAAGAGTGTTGTGAGTTCTGCCATCAGCCGGGGCCCACCGTGCTTGTAGACTTCCGGTGGGATTGCGTCGGATCCCGGTGCTTTACCGCTGGAAATCTGCTGCACGGCCCGGATGGTTTCTGGTAGGGAAGGCGGCAGATCCAGGTCATTGTTCGTGTCCGCTTGAGGGAGCCGGTCAATGGCAGCATCGGAGATGGCTGATGAGCAATTAAGGACACTTCTGAAGTGCTCGGCCCAGCGCTTCAGAATTTGCGATTTCTCTGTCAGCAGTGTTGTGCCGTCAGAGCTGAGCAGCGGTGCGGACCCCTTGATACACGGGCCGTAGATGGCCTTGATGGCTTTGAAAAAGTTTTCATTTCATTGCGGTCCGCATACCCCTGGATTTCCTCAGCCTTTCGGATCATCCAGGCATCCTGCATCTCCCGCAGCCGTTGTTGTACAAGGCGCCGGCATCTGAAAGAAGGCTGCTTTGGTGGCGTCAGTCCGAAGGTCCATGTAGGCTTTGTGTAGTCCATTCTTCTCCGCGAGTAAGTTGCTGATGTCGGCGTCATTGTCGTCAAACCAGTCCTGGTGTCGACGGTGTGCGCGTCCGAGAACATCGAGGGCGGTGGACTGGATGACATTTCGCAGTTGACACCATCGTGTCTCCACGGTAGCGTTATCATCTGGAGCATGCAGGTCCTCCAGTTTCTCGGTTATTTGGTTGCTGAAATCAAAACGGTGAGCAGGCAAATTTAATAAAAGAGTATTTAACTTACATGGCGGCCTCTTACCTTGGGGCCTTCGTCGGGGTTGCAGTCGGAGCCTCATCTGGGAGATGACGAGGCGGTGATCTGTCCAACCATCGGCATCGCGGATCGCCTTGGTTACCAGCACGTCCTGTCGATCTCGCCTCCGGACGAGAACATAGTCCAGCAGATGCCAGCGCCGCGACCGAGGGTGCATCCACGTGGCCTTCTCCCGCGTCGGAAGGCGGAAGAAGGTGTTGGTCAGCAGGGAGACGGTGTTCCGCACACGTGCGCAGAAGAAGGAGGCCGTTATCGTTGCAGCTACCGAGACCGTGGGGACCCAGCACTCCCTGCCAGGCAGCGTGGTCCGTCCCGACGCGGGCATTGAAGTCACCAAGGACAATTAACTTGTCCTCTTTCGGCACAGTCGCCAGCAAGGCGTGCAGGTCCTCGTAGAATTTGTCCTTCGCCGCATCAGAGCTCGTCATTGGGGGAGCGTAGGCGCTGATGATGGTGGCGAACTGGTCTCCCCGAAGAGGCGGGCGGAGGCTCATCAGGCGATCATTGATACCCTGCGGCAGACAGGGCAGACGTCCCACGATGTCGTTACGGATGGCAAAGGCAACACCAGCGTCGCGTCGCTCTGCCTTTGGCCGGCCGCTCCAGAAGAAAGTGTAGCCGGCCCCACCTCCTCCAGCTGACCCTGCTCAGAGAATCGGGTCTCGCTGAGAGCAGCAATGTCCACCTTGTAGCGCGCCAGTTCCCGAGCGACTAGCGCCGTCCTCCGTTCCGGCCGGTTGCTCCTAGGATTGTCTAAAAGGGAACGAACATTCCAGGCTGCTAGTGTGAGTGGACTCACCCGAGCAGCCTGGAGAGTATGGCGAGGGGGATGGGGACGGGGGGTATTGTTGTTTGTTTGAGTTTTACGACCGCGTAGTTTGCGATCTGCGAGCCGCGGCCGGCTGCAGAAGACGTGAGACCCAGCATTTTTAGGGCACATTTTCTAGCCCCTTCCTCCGCGAGGAGGCAAGCAGTGCTATCCTAAATAGGGCTGCTCGGACATCCCAGACGGCTGCCGAACTCCACTATGGGTCACGGTTTGTTTTGGTGGGAGAACGACCCGAGTTAGTCTGGGCCGCCTACGGGGTTGCTGTCGCCCCCACCGTAGGACTTTTTGAGAGGGGAGGTGGGAAGTTCGGGAGTCAGACATACCGGGTGTGGAGGCACACACAACACCGGAGACCCTCACCTGGTTTAGCCCGCCGGTCGTGACGGTTGCCCGGGGTGTGGCCGCTGGGAAGAACCAAACTTCGAGGAGCCACAGGTGAGAGTTGGGTACCAGTTAGAGGCGGCCACAGGAGCATTCACCACCTGTACGAGACAAATGGAGCGACCAAATGCAAGCTGTGTGGTGCTGCCCCTAACTAGTACCCCTACACCCCAACACACACACGACAGTTCGACCGTCGTAGTCCGACGATGTCCACCGTATGCTCCATGGGAAAGTTGAGCAGGGACGGTGACTTGCGCGTGATTTAGTTTAAAGTGATAGTAGACTTGCGCTGCATCTACCGCACTCTCTCCTCCTCCCCCACCTGAGCCCGGTGTCAAGACAGAGTCAAGAAGACCGGAGGCGGGAGAGGACGCAGGTGGCTGGCGCGGCTGGGTCCCTAAGTCCTAGCCGCCCCTAGGCGTGCCACCACACCTCCATGTTCGGCATTTGTTATGGGAGCGCAACCCGAATAACGCCTGCCGTGCCCTAATGTGGCCCCCGTGTTGGTCCAACGCATCTACCACGTGGCCCGTTTAGGGGGCACACACACACACACACACACGACAGTTCGACCGTCGTAGTCCGACGATGTCCACCGTATGCTCCATGGGAAAGTGGAGCAGGGACGGTGACTTGCGCGTGATTTAGTTTAAAGTGATAGTAGACTTGCGCTGCATCTACCGCACTCTCTCCTCCTCCCCCACCTGAGCCCGGTGTCAAGACAGAGTCAAGAAGACCGGAGGCGGGAGAGGACGCAGGTGGCTGGCGCGGCTGGGTCCCCTAAGTCCTAGCCGCCCCTAGGCGTGCCACCACGCCTCCATGTTCGGCATTTGTTATGGGAGCGCAACCCGAATAACGCATGCCGTGCCCTGATGTAGCCCCCGTGTTGGTCCAACGCATCTACCACGTGGCCCGTTTAGGGGGCATGCACACACACACGACAGTTCGACCGTCGTAGTCCGACGATGTCCACCGTATGCTCCATGGGAAAGTTGAGCAGGGACGGTGACTTGCGCGTGAATTAGTTTTAAGTGATAGTAGCCTTGCGCTGCAGCTACCGCACTCTCTCCTCCTCCCCCACCTGAGCCCGGTGTCAAGACAGAGTCAAGAAGACCGGAGATGGGAGAGGGCGCAGGTGGCTGGCGCGGCCGGAGCCGCCACACACACACACACACACACACACACACACACACACACACAGCGCACGGAATTACTTCGCAAACCTCGATGGGCTCTTAAGCCCTTTTAATATCCGCATAAATTAGAAGGTGAAAGAGGAACCAAAATATTCGCTACCAAGTGTTCTTATGGGCAGCTAGAAAGTTGATAGTAAGTCTTTAACTGAAATCCGGTGGCTGCAGTTGAATGACTGAATAATATTCACATTCTGCAAACAGGCAGTCAGTAGTATAGAAATCTTGATCGATTTTGCATACTCCTCTGAACGTGAGTACCAGTTTATAGCTGGCTTTCATTTAGTAGCCGTGCCGGGAGTACGGGGAATCGACAAGCTCATAAGCAGCCTCGGTACCAAACGTGATCTGGGGCTGAGTTCCAGGTGAGCACCTATCCTCGTGTGCTATCTTTAGTCTAATTCCAACCCAGCCCTAACCGGCCTTGGAATTTAACGCAAGACCATCTGTTATACGGGGGATACATATAACGGTACCCTAACAGGTGAACAGTACGGAACATGAAATTTGTCCACGCCGATTCCACATATGACTTGCAACATTTATCGAAGTCTTCAGCAATAAGGTGTATTTATAATTTACACAGTGGGTTAGAGTGTTGGACTTTTGGTCAATAGGTCGCGGTTCGAGTCTCGGGCAGTGCACCACCTAGGGTTGGGTATGACTGGCTGATGACGGCTAATGAGCCAGAAATTGACACTCCAGTCTCCTTTTTCTCTAGTCTGAGTTCCACGGCACAACGGAACATAATTGTTCCTTAAGCAGATCGGTGGGCCGCACACTATCATCATAATCCCGATCGCAACCGACAAAGCAACGAGCCCGTGGCTCAATGGCAGAGCGTTCGACTCAAATACCAAAGGTCGCGGGTTCGAATCACAGGTGTGCCACACTTGGGATTGGGTATGACTGGCTGATGACGGCTAATAAGCCAGAAATGGCCCTTCCGGTCTCCCTTGTCTTTGTCGGTTCCACATTATCAACATATGCTACACGTCGCTATGCGACTGCCTGTGAGTACTCTAGTCTGAATTCCAGGGCACAACGGAACATAAATGTTCCTTAAGCAGATCGGTGAGCCAGACACTATCCTCATATTCCCGATCGCAACCGACAAAGCAACGAGCCCGTGGCTCAATGGTAGAGCGTTCGACTCAAATACCAAAGGTCGCGGGTTCGAATCACAGGTGTGCCACACTTGGGATTGGGTATGACTGGCTGATGACGGCTAATAAGCCAGAAATGGCCAATCCGGTTTCCCTTGTCTTTGTTGGTTCCACATTATCAACATATGCTACACGTCGCTATGCGACTGCCTGTGAGTACTCTAGTCTTAGTTCCAGGGCACAACGGAACATAAATGTTCCTTAAGCAGATCGGTGAGCCACACACTGTCATCATATTCCCGATCACAACCGACAAAGCAACGAGCCCGTGGCTCAATGGTAGAGCGTTCGACTCAAATACCAAAGGTCGCGTTTCGAGTCTCGGGTGGTGCACCACCTAGGGTTGGGTATGACTGGCTGATGACGGCTAATGAGCCAGAAATTGACACTCCAGTCTCCTTTTTTCTTTGTCGGAATTTTTAAACCCTCTAATACTACTAGCCACTGTGCGACTGCTGACGTGGCTCGAGAGTGAGCCTCAGGGCAGAGCGGAACGAGTAACTTTTGTTAGCGATCGGTGAGCGTTCATCAACGAATGCAAGTCAATATTTTGAATCTAAACCGGCAAGACAACGAGCCCGTGGCTCAATGGTTAGAGCGTTGGACTTCTGACCTACAGGTCATGGGTTAGAGCCTCGCTTAGGTATGGGGTTGGGTATGACTGGTTGATGATGGTCTCCAACCTCACCTAAGCTAGCTGTACTGTTATTCTTTTCATTGTTGTGTAGAGCATTTTGTGGGTCTCCATGACTTACTTCATCGTTTTCAGAGCACGTTCAAAATAGGGATCCCTACTTCGTGATTGGCTACTTCTGACTCTTTTACCCAATAGCGCTTTACCATGGGGCCTACATAATCGCCTTAACCCGACACAGTATGCATTTCCTAGGAACACTGGTAGAAATTTTAGGATTTTTGTGCTGAATGTGAGTTAACACGTATTTACTATTACAATAAATGAACTACAATATTTTCTAATAATTATTTAACCATTAGTGTTCAATGGGGATAACCTTTGTGACCGGGTGGCATATCTTTTAAAAGTACAATAGAACATTTTGCATAAAAAGAAAAATTTTCCAAAGGAAGGCGAAATTTTTCAAACAAATGTCTTGAATACCTTCTCGTAGACCTTTTATTTTCCCAAAAACGAACGTTGCCATTTTCAGTTATAAAAATATTTTTTCCACCGATTTTACATGTAAAGATGTATAAATTACTTCAAAAATTAAACATGAGCACTTTTGCGTGGTGCTTCGAGCATTTCATAAATTTCGCAGCTGTGAAAAGATATCGCGGATGCAAATTCATTAGGTTCAAAGGAAAGTTCCGCGAGTCCGTGAATTCACGAATTCAGATACGCGAATGCACTTGTCGAGCTCTTAATCCCATTTCTCAAACCGTTGCTTAAAGGAAAGTCGGATTGGATGCGAAGCGTTCCGGTAGTCCAGTAATGATTAAATTTCCCTGTGGCCTGCTAAAGAAAAGAGAGGCGTCCAGGTTTGATTTTAACGAAAGCATTAAATGTGTTGCTGCATAAGTATTCTTCGAAATATCAATCCAGGAGCCAACTTGGGTGAGTTACAACACAGTCATCTGCTTCTGGGTTTGTTTTGCTCAATTCTAAACCAACGGCACATTTTCTTATGTTTCACTCAATATTTCTTTAGCTAAAACTTATGGGTTAGCGTTGCGGTTTGGTTTAGGGTTAGGATTAAAGGTTGCAATAGAGTTCAGTTTAGAGTTAGTGTTATGGTTGAGGTTATTTTCAGGGGCCTGCGTTAACTGTCGAAAATTCAATTGTTTCAACGTTTATATTCTGGCTTCTCCTTTCAGTATTTCCATCTTTACTTTTTCTCCCATCTCACACAAATGCCTGACGAGGGAACTTTCTTTTGGTTGTTTTTCCATCGTGTTTTAACACCGTAAAGCAGGTCATCCTCTATTTTTCGATTAAAATTATTGTTTTACTCGGCCATTATTTTTAAAGAAAGTGCAAAATTTAACTAAGACGATAATTCTGTTCAATTAATTAATTGAAATGAGACTTTGGATGGGTTTCTACCGCCGCTGCTACTCCATTGAACTTGAATTTCTCTCCGCACTTGAAAATTCGTTAAGCATTTCAGTCCATTTCAAGGGTTGCGTGTCTGGCATCCCTTCTTACCACTTTATCGCTAATACTTTTCGGGACAGACTGTGTTGAAGAGATTCACGTACCTTTCTTGGTTGCCATGCGCTTGTAGCGGGCACAAAAGTTCTTACTACCGACTTATATAGCGTGAATCTGCACTATAAATTCCATCCGCCAATCCAAAGATGAACAGCAGCATAAAGACTGGCAGTTATGTAAAATTGGTATTTAAAATCTTAAAGCCTGCTCGTCAAAAACGCAGGCTGTGGGGGGTGCTGAGCTGCATCGTGAGGTGCAATGCCTTCAAACAATAAACACAGCTAAGAAAAAGGGTGAGATTGTTAAAGGCCAGTTAGTCTGGGACCTCGGCATGAGTTATCCAGGATTGTAGCTCCAGCAAGACGTGGTTAAGACTGAAGCCCTCTAAGTCTTCTATTTGCTTTTGAGTAAAAAAAACTTCGCAAGTTCCCATAGAATACTGAGAGCCGTCAAAATATTGGCTGCTTTGAGTGTCCAGCAGTGCAATTAGGTCATTGACTTTGGTACTCCGAAGGATGGTGATTCCAAAAACGAATAATTTGTTCATGACGGTGTGGCGTTTGTCATTGGTGATGACTGATGATTCTGAATATTTACAACGGTTGTCATGTTCACGTCGCTCACCGCTGGATGTCTTCGGGCACTTCAGAAAACATGAGGAATTCAGGCAAGTATGCAACTCTTTTGTCACCCGTTTTTTTCCAACGAATTATTCTTAGTTTACTTTTTATTCGTGACATGTACCAACATGTCATTTTGAAGTTATCATATCTCTCGGGAAAACGCTGGAGTTTTTGTTGCGTCTGTTGCATTTACGGACAATGTGACTACCCCGTTGAAATAGGAAGATAGTCGAGCATGCTTCAGTAGTGAGGGATATTGGAGCTCATTTTGGAGTGGCAGAGCAGTTGCCCGGACCCGGTCAAGTCTCCAAATTTGACGATGCCGAAGTCATTTAGCGAGGTTGGAATTGTGTGGTTCGCGAGCCGTTTGATACATGATTAAAATGGCCAGCATTTCGTCAACAAGCGCGTTGGATTTCCTCCCTCTCTCCACCCCCCCCCCGCCCTATTACTCCTTTGCTAAGACTTTGTTTGGGTAAAGTGAAGTCAATGTGCTATTTCATAAAAATGCTGACCAAAAATACCGAAATGCATTTCTGATTATAAAAATCTTTACCGAAAAAGTGTTGTAATATTACTTATCGCACCCCCATAGTCCGGCTATTCCAGTCAGTTTAGAATTCCAGTTGCTGACGCCTACAAAAACTACACTATGCAAAATTGATTACATAAGAAGTACGAAAGTTCCATGGTTATTTTCGGTGGCCTAACAACTCCATGCATATTTAACAAAAATCAAGCATTAAAATATCCTTTTTCTGGATACAGATGCACAATACTGACAAGGAGACTGAAAGGACCATTTCTGGCTTATTAGCCGTCGTCAGCCAGTCATACCAACCCCAGGTGGTGCACCACCGGAGGATCGAACCCACGACCCGTTGGTCAGAAGTCTAACGTTTCTAACCACTGAGCCATGGGGCTCGTTATCTTGCTGGTTTAGATCGGGAACATTGACATTCTTTGATGAACACTTCACCAATCACTAACAGAAGTCACTCGTCACGATCTGCATTGAGGCTCACCCTGGAGCCCTCTCGCCAGCAGCCGTATAGCTTCTGCCTCTACTACTACGAGCCGCTATGCGACTGCTGGAGAGGCTCGAAAATGAGTCTCAAGACAGAACGGAATGAGTGAGTTCCGTTAGCGATCGGTGAACTTTCGTCAACAAGTATCCTGTCGTGTGCTTACTTGGTAACAAATTACCTCTTCTTTAAATTGCTTTTGCTACAGGTGACCGGAGAGAAACTTTTTTTCAAAATCTGGCATTTTGAAGGGATTGAAATATCTGGTGATTCTGCTGCACTATAATTTTATATTGGAAACCCCTTCTTAAGTAGTCTTTTTCAAATCGAAACCACATTTCAGAATTTCGGTCAACATCTCCAGTCACGTTGAACGCGCGAATCGAAACCAGTTCCAGGAACAGCACTGGTTAGCCAGACTGCCGAAAGCATTATCATACCAACCGCCAAAAACGGTAATGAAATCACACCTGCTGACAACTTGATGTGGACGATCAGGCCATTACCGTAGTGAGTAAAAGCATCAGCCATGAATGCCGAAGCTGTTAATTGTATTACATAATAGAGAACATAACTCATGCAAAATGAGAATTTTACTAAAGATGGATAAGCACTCGTAAACCGGCATCAACGTTTATACGAAAGCTTTGAAATAATAATGAGCAACCCTGTGCGAATTTAAAACTCAAAAGAAATGTGAAAATTAATGTGACTTTGTTTAGAAATACTAACTTTTTAGAAAAGAGGCATATTCTGAAAACGTGAAGAATCGCTGTAAAATGCGACAAATATAATTGTCGGGACGGCGTAAGCATACCATTTTTGTGCATATTAAGAGAATTATCCTTTCTTCAAATTTCTTGATAAATATGCCGGTATTAAATTACAATTAGTTTCAGATCGCTCTTTAAATACCGGGGAATATTTCACGATTTTTACTCGTTATCAATTACACTGGCAATAAACTTTTTATCCTGTTCCATGTATTTATCAAAAACCTTCAAAAATAAGATATTTTGTAAAAGCATTTTTACCGAAGTAGAGGTTTTGATATTTCCCGTAACGTAGATGGTCATCTGCGTCGTAATTGTAGATTCACCCGAACATGACTCGTTGCCGAGAAAATGAACGTCCACAACAAACGTCCACACTAATATGCCTAAGATCAATTTAAAAATGTTTTATAATACAGTTACCCCTTTAACAAAGCGCTTAAATTAGCAATTTCACTGACAAATGAATGCGACTACCCTTTTCCAAATTTAATCGAGGTAAAAATGTGGAAGTTTGATTGGTTTTAGGACTTGTCTGAAAAATAAGTGACACATTTTCGCTGCAAATCAAAGAACCTATCTTTTCTTTATATTGGAGTATTTTTCCTCCATTTGCTTTTCGTAACTGCAAATAAACAACAGAGGTTCTGAATATATACTCAAAAATGTAGCAAAAATTGCGTTTATCTTCTGTCCATTGAGTTTCTTAATTTGGGATAAGCGCAAACCATATTATCACAAAAATGCATCTTGTCGTATAATCTCTAACCAAACATAGGTGTTTTGTAGTGTAATTCCTTGACAGTACCTCGTACGTATTTCGTTAACGGTCTTCATTTTGCCGATAGTACATATCGGGTAGAAGATTTTGATTCGGCGTTTTGTGGCATATGTCAGCAATTTGCCCAAAAATAATACCCGAAGTTTAATTTCGCTTGTTTTGGAAAACAATGGGATTCCTTACATTGGCCTACATCTGATTTTAATTGAATTAAGATCGTACTTTCGGTTTCAGAAGAAATTTATTTGAGTTCTTTACTATATTAATTTCTCTTTATAGCACAATGCTCAAAATGCTAGGAATTTGTTTCAGGATAGTAACAGCATAGAGAATTTCTTCGATGTCCGACAACCTCCAAATCCGCTCAACTCCCGCCTGTTTTCCGTCAATATATAAGATTGAGCATGCAGTGCTTCTTGAGTATAAGGCTTTCCGAGCCTCAAGAAAACCAAAAATTAAATGGCAACGTGTAGGCTAACCTACGCACTCCAAAAGTTCAAACACACATTGAATGACTTTGAGGGAGTAGAAGCTGATTCCACCAAAGGCTGTAGGCCTGCGCATCCACCAGCTTCAGCTGCATCCCCTGAGAGCGAACCGAAACTTTTGGCCGATAAATACCCTGCTCCTGATCTCAAAAACGCCTTTTGTTCTATTGCTTTCTGGAAGGTACCGGTTTACAAGCATCGTTGAGAATTGGGTCCCTGAAAGGAGCTCCAATTGGGCGAACGTCAGAGGAGCAATGAAAGAAGGTAAGTTTTAGCATGCCTGACATGATTCTCATCAGAAGATCAACATCTGTTTCTTCTGGATAGATCACCCTTGTATTTTTAATTCAATTGAAAATGAAGGCAGGATGGCTTCAAACTGGAAAAACACGAACTCCAAGGCACAACGGATGATCTGACCGATAACCCGATCGGGGAACACCTTTCCCAATGACAGTGCAAAATTCCCCGATCACAACCCGACAGGACAAAAACCCTGGGGCTCAATGTCGGTAGAGCATGCGACTACATAACTCTGAATGACCAAAGAACCTGACGTTAAAATAAGAACATATTTAATATATATATGATATATCCTGCCCTCGTCACCCTCACCTATGGATAGTGGACAGCAGTCAACATTTAACTGGTGCTGGGTAAAATATTTCCTCGACTGACTGAAGTTTGTGCCAATAAGCGTCCAATGCATTCAATAACCGGGTTTGAATTGGCTTTGCTCCTTCGGAATTTGGTGTGTACATCTAACTTGATATGCTCTGATTAATGTGTGCCTCGCCTGAGTGCATTACGCTTAGGCGCTCACAAACCATCCTTTGTTAAAAAATACGCTAATTATGTGAGCTGGTCGCCGACCTTCTGGCGCCGATACGTAGACGACCTGGTGGTTATCGTCAAGAGGAACAGGTTACAGAATTTCCCTAATCGCCTTAACCCAAGCATCCCAGGTATAAATTTAACTGTCTGCAGGAACGTGACGAACCCTACGCAGATTTTTCACTCCCTCACAGCTATACTCCAGATGCTCACAAACGAAGCTGTGTGATAATACTCTTCAAATGAATCCAGACTCTCGCAGCGACCCTAACTAAAAGCATGTGAGACCCATTACCTCTGCGACCATTTTATGTGGAACTGCTATCTAAAGGCATTCAGGCCGATGTCTACGTGTTCACCCCGAGGGACCAAACTAGAACAAGTTCTCATGCACCGCCATACATCAAGATCGTGTTAGAAGCGACCGAGTGCATTGCTGCTGGACTAGTGTCGGAATTTCACATGGGTCCAAAGCTAACATGCGCAGAAGAGTCATGAAAATCAAGGACCGATTAAATCCCAATGAACAGTCAGGGTGTGTTGTATCACATCCCATGCTAAACCGTTCTCGTAACTACGCAGGACAGATCGAACACATGTGAATGACTGCGCATACAAGCGTAAGCTGGCTGTCAGGGTGGGGATGTGGATTGATGAAACGTGTCACAAATTTGACTTTTAGCGAAGATGTCGCCCAGGGCCAGAAGCAAGACAAGCTGAGAATTGGTTGGTTTCGGTCCTCCAATGAGAACTCAGTCAACGATGTATCGATCTGGCGAACATTCGTCGCAATTCACATATTCATATCACCTCAGACACATTTTCTGCATAAAGACCATAGGTTGGCTGTTCTGGCACCCGGACCATCTTGGCTCAAGAAATATCTCTTCTTTGACTGCTGTCGCCCCATGCATCGGGCCCACAAAGTCATGAAGTTATCCGTTTTGGAGAAATAAATTTAAAGAGTGTTTTTTGCGCACCAGTGCTACATCGACCACTATTGCTGCAAACGATCTCAGCAGACATTTTCGTGAGATATAATGCAAGCCGATTTTCAACCATCATTGAACATTATGTGCTTAAATCACATAAATTCTCAAAAACGTTGAACATATCCCTTTGCGTTAGAGTCTGTTTCTAAAACCCCGGTTCACCATACTCTTTCAGTGAAGTGGTATGAGAACGCTATTAGTTGATCAAAGAATATTCATTCGAAACACCCCAAATTTATATGGAATATGATATTTAAAAACCATAACTCTGTTACATCTTTTGATCTGCTCAGATAATTTGCGAGGGTTTGCATCCTGCCGAGACGAGGTTATTTGGAATGCGTATTGGAAGGATTGTCACCTCCCGAGCAGATATGACTTTAGATTCAAAAATTGGAAAAGTACGACTCTTAAAAATTCATCTACCATCCCTAAAATACAGGTGGTTTTCAATCGAGCGTCATTCGATGAATTTTAAAATGCAGTCATATTTGTTCGCAATAATTGTGTAGACAGCATTTTTTCAGTTGCAAAGAAACGCGCGGGATAAGGTCTTTCTTCGAAAACACCGTTATGTATCTCGTGTTGGTTTGACGTCATTAATAACTATGTTGCCATATTAATCTAACCACTGCTTGGTACCGTCTTTGTAAAATTTTGGCTCGAAAACATTTAAATGCAGCTTCATCAAAAGGAAATTCAAGGCCAAATATGTCTGCCATTTCAAAACCATCTGGCTATAGACTTGTTTATCGCTATTAAATTTTAACCGAAATTCCCAAATATGTTTTCGTTTCGAAAAGATTACTTCATCATAAGATATTCAGTCACGCCAGATTATGGCTTTGAAAAGGCTTTTCAGTCGCGGGCAAAAACTGCACTGTAAGAATGCCTACCCATGGTATATGCATTTTCCTATTGATTTTCGATGCTCTTATAAATAAATATATTTTATGGAAAAAAATGCACTTGTACATTCATTATTGCAATTGATTGGTAGAAAATTAGGTCTTCATAAATTCTGTTACAAGAAGAAGCATCTTCACTAAAACTTTGCAATTTCCGAATAATTTTGGGACCCTGAATTTGTCACTTCCACTCAAGATGAGGTTTGCAAGCTGCATGTGTAACATTCTGTCTAAGGAAAACGAAAACATTTATCTACGCTCTGAAGGTTCTGCCACGGGCCCATTTTTTCCTGGAAGTTAACAATGTCGTATATTTTATAAGCAGTATTACTAAACAGAATAACAGACTGCTTTTAGGGAATTTACATTTCCTTATGTTACAAAAGTCATCTAATGACAAACGTTTTTTTAAAAACCGAAATATAATTATTCTCGTGTGTAAATTTATAAAAAAACATTAATTCTTACCACCCGTTATTACAATGAGAAAATTTTTATGCATGCATTCTATACAATATATTTGAATTAATAAAGCCCCCTCAAAAATCAATGAGAAAAATCACCAAGCCTGAATACTTTTTTCCAGATTGTAGTTTTTGCAGGTGGTTGAAAATAGCCGGTTCAAAAAGTCGGCCTCCCACGTGGAATCAATTGATGGGATTTTGGCTGCGGATACTTAAAATTTAAACTCCTTTTTTGAAAAAAAATTGAATCAAACCCCTTTTGAATTATGCTTGACGGCAACTTGTTGTGTCGCCTGATTGCTGCCAACTCTCAAAAATGTAGATTAATTAAGCTGGCTTTTATTTGGAACTCACTAGACAGGCCTATAATCTTTGTTACTGTTCTGGGATCTCAAACCCCTCTATAATGGTAGAAAATATATATATATACCGTCTGGGTAATATTAGCAGAAGAGGCACTCAAACTAAAATACAGTCAGTGACCTTATCTCATGAAATGTTAACCGAAATTCGAAAAATTGGTTTCTGATTTGAAGGATTAATTAGGCAGGGCTGCAAGAAGAATTATCCTGCGGCTAACTTCCATGATATTTCAGACACTTTGGCGATGTCGGAATTTTTGAGTGCATGATTTTCAGCCCGCAATAACTAACACTTGACAAAAAGTACTACTAAGTATGCATTTTCTTATTGATTTTCTATATGCCCTATAAATTTAAATATATTTCACAAAACATGCCAAATGTAGTTTCTTTTCTGATTTATCAGAAATAAAGCATTGAAATATTCCCGCCCGCGAATACATTTGGTTTGAAAAATTTCATAATCTCAATAACTTGAGCCTGATTACAGCTGAAACGCATTTGCGCTTGCGGATTTTAGTCTACAAGGTGTATACTTTGGTGGTTAAGGATAAAATACGTTCCCATTGCATAAAAGGATAAATATGATGTTATTCAAATGGATATCAATGGTCTTAAAAATCGCCCGAAAACATTTCAAAACCAAAAATACGCTCTCCATTTTAAACAGACGTGAGCCTCATCAAATGAATACTCAAAAAATATTTCTTTTCAGCATATTTTATAACATTACCGGCATCAAAAAATCAATAAAGAAAATGCATGCTACTTAATAAATCCTACTTTAACCAATGTGGTTTTCGCAACAACAGAAAGTATTGCATTCTAAAGCCGGCATCCTGATGTTCGGAAATATGGGATGATGGCATGCTGCTCGCTATTGCAGCCCAGTTGCTAATACTTTTAAGCCAAAACGCGTTTTAGGAAGTAACATTGCGGGGACACTGGACTGGGTTGAGCCTGAGTTCAGGAGGACTTTAATTTCGCCTCACTTCACACTTAAAGTTGAAGGTCACCGGCAGGATGGTTCAGCGGTAGCGCCCCCTGTGCGAAATCCATGGATTCGTTGTTTCTGGCCCCAACACGCCCAGCAAACGTCCTCTGAGTGTTCAACTTTTACTGTCCGTGGCCTGACTCAGTCAAATGTCCTAGCCTGAATTGTTCGGCCTCTAAGTGAGTCTCCTTTGCCTGCTTGGGTTACGGTTGAAAGGGGGGCATTGAACAGGAGCCGCTAACTTTGCACCCGGCATAGCAATGCATCGCATGATGCTGACCCAGGGCACTCCAATGCGCCGGTCTCTATTGCCTCCCTTTATGGCTTCGATGGTGAATGCAAAACGCCGGGTACCCTCTGGTTTCCGCGATCGCATCTTCCTCTTCCTTGGAGTGCCGCTCCGGAAAATGGAACATTGTGATGGCCCAGAACTACTTCTTTGCATTTTTAAATCCAGCAGTTTACTTCAGTCAAATGGCTTATCGCACCCGCCTGGCCATAAACTGCAAGGAAGTGGCTGGTACTTTACAATTTCTGTGACCCTTTTATCACTACCTAAGAACTCACGGTAGGCAGTAGGTAAACATCACTACGTAGACCCCGGGGTAACAGGGTAACTGCAGTTAAAGTGTAGGCCTGTGCAGTTTGAAAGCAGCATTGACTGATCCAGCCCTCGTCTCTAAGGCGCACGTGCAGAGCACGCGTGGATGGGCTGGTTAGCTCTGTCACTCATTGCGCCCGAGTCCGCCTCCCGGTCTTTGACTCTGTTCTAACATGGGGTGCAGGGTAAAATCACAGATGCTGCGCAAGAATACTATCCCAATAAACTTTTCCAGGCGCATGTGATGGTCCCTGCACCCCTTGATGTGGGAGGCAGGGTGGATTCCCACGGACACCATGGTCGAGCTGTCAAATTATCTATCCGCCGCGCTGAGCTCCATTCTTTAAAAGGTTTGATAGGAACTTCAAAGGCTTATCCGCTCAGAGCGATGGAGTCTTGTTAATTTTCTTAACCGTGTTTATTTTTTCAACAATGGTTTAGTTGTGCAAACAAACTGGTGGAATAGGAATGATGCATACCCACAAACCGCCCCTCAGAGTCGCTGTCATTGCCTGCCATTTGGCAGGGTATAACTGAGAAGGCTCCGTCCTACTGCAGTGGTTTCTTAGCAACCGGTGAACACGCGACTATCCGGCGTGCAATTGTTTGTGCCAGGGACTTTGCTGCGCGTGTATGGCAGAGCACGTGCGACCAAAACGCCCCAAACCTCAACTTCTTCGGCATTTCTGCGCTATAAAACAACTCACAAACACCTCGATCGAGTATCTGCCCCAGAAAGGTTATTATTAGCAAACTTTGAATGCAGACAAGAGTTCCTACTAGAATTCTAATGTTGAAATGCAAGCAATGAAATTTTGAAATCAATTCATTGTGGTTGCAATATTGATTATAATCTAGCACGTCTACATGATATTTCAAACACGCTTAGATACTGGCCTTTGAATGCGAGTCTTTCCCTTTATCCCCGCCAAAATCCAGATTACAATAACATTACCGACAAGTGAGACTGAAATGACCATTTCTGCTTCTTAGTCATCAACCAGTCATATCCAACCCCAGGTGTTGCTGCACCTGAGGTTTGACTCTGGACTTGTTGGTTAGACGCCCGCAACGCTTTAACCCAATAACCGCCTATATATATCAATAGCGGCTACATTTGCTCGTGGAGTTCTGTGAGAGAGCTCAAGGCACAATGGGGATTATGTAGCCCGTAACCGATCGGTGAGCGCCCATCTAGTATTATTAACAACTCGATCGAAACCGTCAAGAAAACGTGCTCCGGCGCAGGTGGTTAGAGTGTTGGACTTAACCAACAGGTTGCTAGCTCGAGCCTCGGGTGCCGCAATACCTGGGTTGACTGGCGATGATTTACATTAAGTCAGAAATGGCCATTCCAGTCTCCCTTTGTCTTGTCAGTAATGTCATTCTGTCTACTTCACTAGACGTCCTGCGGCTGCTGGTGGGTCGTGAGCTCCAAGAACAACGGACGAGTGAGTCTCAACCCGTGAGTGCCCTCTACCATTTCCAGAATCAAACTAGGTTAAAATTTTAATTACTTAAGTAGAATGAATTTTACAAATTAATTGATGTCATCATGATTAATCCGCTGGATGATAATTTCTAGGAAGTCCCAATATTTTTATTTTATTAATTATATGGTAAACTACATCTTTGTCAAAAGGTATTACTCTCGAAGAAACGAACTGCACAGTTTCACAAAAATCTCCAATTTCTTTAACCGAACCTGCCGCTGCATCTACATAGCATTCAGATGTTTCAGAATACATGCGGTACACCCTTTAATGGAAGAAAATAATGAACTCCCTATGCTATTAAGAAGACTTGCACATAACTCATCAAATTTTGCAATAGATATAGAGCACGTTGAATTACCACGCGGGCAGAAGAGTAAACGCACAGATGATAATAATCGAAATGACATTTCACTGTTTTTAAAAGTCCACGAGTAAAAATCATCTAAACTAAGATTCACCCTCTTTCAAGGATAAAATTTGAAGAAGACGCTCAGTGTACAAAATGAGTAAAAAAATATACTTTTATATCAAAATATATCTGGATTTTGAAATGACGTCGAAA
>WEDG01005668.1:0-22414 GCA_017591395.1 Schistocephalus solidus
GCGCAAATGTTGCTGTTGTCGCTGTGAGCACATATTAAGTCAGCGTTTGGTAAATGCATTAGCGAAGGTGGCGCATTTTCCAAAGTCGGTCGTAATTTTTTTTCTCTCTCTCCTCCTTACTTAGTGGTGACCTCGTAGCTCAGTTGGCTAGAGCGCTGGTTGCACTAAAGTCTTCCTCTTGCTGGCACGGGTTCAAATCCTACCGAAGCCGCCGATATTTTCACAACTGGGTAAATTGAAGTATTTAAATCTGCCAAAATTTACTATTATTTACGTTTTGTCGTAACCAACCCGTTCCACTTAATTATTGCCAACAAGCGCGCACGCCAGTCCATCGAGGTGTCACCGTCACTTGGTTCAGGTAAGGGCCTAGGATTTAGTATCCTAGCGGAGGTCAATATGCCAAATGGTACGAGAACCAGGCGTGCAAATGACCTTTGGTTAAGGAAAATCCTTTACTGAAATCTTTCCTGTATTTTAAACCTGTAAACTTGGAATGCAGATCTAAGGGGAGGATACGAAAGTACGAACCGCCTATTCCCGAGGGCTCGAGTTAATTTTCAGCGTTTTGGTAGAGGTTAGGGTTAGATGTAAGCTCAGGGTTATGAGGTCATAATATTCTCCCCTTCTCGATTTTTTTCGTAAGAGGAAGTTGATACTCCTATATCTTACCGACCTAGCTTCTCAAAGGTGAATAAACAGGTCTCACCTATCTCCTATGACGGCTAAACTCATTAAATAATACGAAATTTCGTAATACCTTGGATGACGTCATTGTTACTCTGCTTTTAACCTCCTCATCTGCTGAATTGCCAGCTTCGTTCTCAGAGCCCGAACCGTGGAATTCATCGGAGTCTCCAGAACTGTCTTCGGAATTTTCATTATCACTGTCTCTCTCCTCCTCCTCACCATCATCATCTTTTTCTTCTTTCTGCATCTCATTACCTTCGTCTTCCGTACTCGTCTCATCAGAATCGTTTGTGTAGGTAGATCCACTGACACTGTCGTCCTCGTTTTCTTCGCGGAGGACCAGCGAGGCGACATTGCCCACCAGGACATCAGAGTCATCTGCCTCATTTCGGCCGCGTGCTACAGTCTTAGATGTGTTCTGGTAGCCTGGAGCCCGGAGCTGGACGTCTAAAAAGCCAGTTCGGCTAGAAAGACACAAACAATCATCGTTAAAATAATTATATAAGGGATGAAAGCCAAATAAGGAGGCGAGATACCACCGAAGTTCCGCTTTTGGTAACACGAGCATTGCTCCTATCAGCCGCCAAGTCTGGCTAAGATGAGACCGAAGCTCAGATTTGGGAAATCTAGAGACATGTATTCCCTGCCGGTGCCGGTGTGACAACCTGTCCACACACAGCCTGGAAGTACGCACCATGGATCCACCCTCTTTTTGAGAAGATGAGAAATGAGCCCATAAGGAGACAGTTTGAAATGCGATATTTCGCAGCCAATAGAGAGGAGACCATGTGTGAACAATTTTTCAATGGATCGCCAAACCAAGAGTTTGCTTTTCTAGGGATCTTTTATCCATATCGGTTTTAAAAAAAACTATAGCCACGATTAATAAGTGCATTTTAGGAGACCAATTAAGCGTTTTATGACAGGAGTCTGGCTAGGAATGAGAACTTACGGTACCAAAGTCAAAGAAGTTGGAGGAATTGATTCAGGCTCGATCTCCAGGTATCGGGTGAAAAAACTAAGGATTCCGTTGAGATCACGTTCATAAATTCTAAAATGGATGCAATAGATAACCAATTCAAAGTTTCCTTATATAGCAAGGTTCGTGCAAGTGGATGTAGCTTACAGACAGCCCACCTAATAAACCAGCAGGTCGGGTCCTGTAACAATTTTGTTATCAAATCGTGAAATATTATTTTTTAAGTAGTAGGGACGCCGTAGACGGTCAAAAGAATTCGCAATTAAACGCCTGTACCGTGGCTCTACCTAAGTAGTCGCTTCCCGATGAAAGTATATGCAGGAATTTCAGTTTATGTATTTATGAGTTTGGGTGTCCAACACACCCACTAGTGCGCATAGCGATTTAGCAGACCGCGGATTTCATGGTATCGCGAACCAGCACGATCTACGGCTAGACCATCAGCAATTTTCGTTCAGTTGACTTTTCAGCAACTGTTAACTGAACTACCAGCAGGAGTCAAGGTCCACTACGGAGTTCCAAGTGCAAGACACTGTTTTTTCAGTCAAACAAAGTTTCCAAACCCACGGGTTCCCACATACTTCCATTTTTCGTCAGAATGGCTATGACTGCAGTATTATACATTTTGCATTTAACCGAGCCTATCGGGATAACTACATGCACTGCTCCCCGGCAAGATCGACGTTTATTTTTTATTGAAATCGGTGGAAGACGACGACGAAGTAGTTGATTACGGATTGCCTCCTCGAAGTAGTATCCAGACAGGTTTAATTCAAACTAGTATTAAACTGGCCTTTTATCGATCTGGTTTTAGAACAGACACGTTTGTTTTGTTTCTGCTGCAGTTAAGAAGACTTAAACTAGAGACCTGACTGATAGAACGATTAAACCGGACTCCGGACCCAAATCTCTTATTTTTCCAGTCTGGAGTTCGCATTTGGCCGGCTGATAATGACGGAATTAAGCGATGGATGACCATTTTAATTTCCATTTTTAAAATTAAGATTCTATATACCGGATTCATCGGGACTTTCACTGTCCGAGATAAAGCAGTGCTCTACCAGGAAGACCTTGTAATGGAGGAGAAATGGGTCGGCCACCTAGTAATAAGACTGGTTAGAAACCGTCGCATTTTTCGAAGGCCGACTATCAAATGTAACTTACGTCATCGTAGTCAAAACATTTAGCTCCTGAAAGTTAATAACAGATCAGAATCCGATCCAACATCCTCGCGAGCAGAAAATTAGAATCCAGGGCATCCTCGATAGAATCCTTCTCACTTAGGTTGAATGCTATTACAAACTCATGCAAGCGGACAGCCATATTTGTTCCTAAAAAAATTCGCTGTTTTTAAATAATCAAAGGGTGGATATCCTATTGAAACGTTCCCCACCAGACCCCATATCCCTTCCATAGTAAACCTTGTTCGATGACTGAAATTGGCCTTATAGCAGCTGGATTAATTTCTTGTCCGATCACTGTGGTGCATTATATCGAGTACGGAAACGGTCAGCTTCTTAAAAGAGAAACAGGTAGAAAGATGCGACCGAAAAATTCGAAATATGGCCTTGTTTTTGAAAAAAAACATGATGGGAGCATACTTCTAGCTTGCTGAGCATCGATTACCTATGAAGAGTAGCAAATGGGACCAAAAAAGGCAGCTTACCCTTGAGCAGTTTGGTGGTCCCGACTGATCATTTGGGGGAAGTCGATGAGGATAAGCTTGACCTGCTCCAGATCAATCTGCTTGTCCGTCTCCTCTTCTTCTGGTCCGTAGCTGTCAAGTGTCCTGTCTGTATGAGAAATGCCACTAACCAGGAGGTTAAACTCGTTGAAGTCACCGTGCACAAGTCCGGCACGAGTGATGCGGTTGAGGATGTCTATGGCTTGTGCGTAGAGGAAACTGGCCACAGCGCCATCGTTGGCTCGCAGAATAGAAGGCAGGACGCGGCAGAGGGGAATGGCATTATCGAGGAGGGACATGACAACAGCGTTTCGATTGCACGCCAGTGGGCGAGGAACAGGCAGTCCACTATCGTAAAGAACCTGCATCATTCCGTATTCACGGGAGGCGGCAAGGCGGTCGAGATACAGCCACGAACAGGTGTTTCGGTGCTGGTGGTACTCGCGCTTCTCTTTCACCTTCCTAAAGGAGGTTCGCCCGAGACGGTGGAACTTGATAACAACGTAGTCACCTTTGGCGGGTAATACGTCCAAGGCGAAAGCAGGGTCGGCAGGCTCGTCCGGCCGACCGGCGCAATCACCAGCGACGGCAAGATAGACGTCAGACTCCTTTCCAGCCCCAATCATGGAGCCGAGATCAATTAACTGACCAGACTTGATGAGAGCGTGCAGGGCAAGATAGTCGTAGCCTTGGTTTGTCAACCGATAACCGGAATAGGCTGGAAAACAATTTTAAAAAATTACGTAAAGCCATCTGGAAGGCAACTCAGGGCTTCAAATTGCATTAACTGGCACAAAAATCAAGCCCACTGTTGAGGCCATTTCATTGTGCAGCTTAGCAAATAAGATCATGGTCATCATCGTTGCTGGGACGTAGAGTAACTTACCTCTTCGGGCATCAGTCTCATAGGCCAATAGGCCGTGCGGCACGAGTTCGTCCCTGAGTAACTTGAGGAAGCTGGAGCCGCGTCGAGCGCAACGGGAGATTTTGTGCACAAGATCAGCTGGGACAAATTCGTGATTTTTCATGCCCATTTCTACCTAGGCAGAAAGGGGAGTCTACTCATAACAGTTACAAAACCTACCGCCATAAGTACTCGCCAGGCTTCATTTGTCATATAGCGAAAATAGTCGATCTTTATGGCCTTCGGCATTTCGTAGATTCTTTTGATAAAACGCCAACAGCTAAAAGTAAAAAGGTTACAAAACAACGGAAAATGTTCGGGACAGCTAGATATGAAGCCTTACAAAAAACTCAATCCTGGAGAACAAGGTGGTAAAACTTTTCAAATAGAATCGATGTTGAGTAGGCAAAGCCGTCTTCACCAGAAGGGCCTTCAAAACAGACCCATGCGTATCCTCATTGGTGGCACTTAAAGAATCAGCAGTTCTCAAAAAGTCGTTGCTCTCTATTATTAACTTTGGAATTCTACTAATTTGGCAGCACGAAACCATCAGGTGCGAATACAACCAACTATTTGACTCCAAAAACGTTATGAGCACCTATGTAACCTAATGTGCATTTTCCGAACAATTGCGTACGCTGATAATCAACTGAGGTGTTATTTTTCAAAGTATACTCCGAGGAGAACATGGAGATCTCCACCTCTAGAGGTGTATGGTGCACAACTGACTAAGCATTGGGAAGGAATTTCGGTAATTGGGACTACTTTCAACCATACCTCAACAGCGTATGCTAGATAGCTCAGGAGGGCAGACATGTTGCAACTCTTTTCACCCCAGTTTTAGTCCCCCAAGCCTGCCGCAGTTAGAACTGGCATTCCAACTCACTGACGATATTGCGGAATTTGTACAAATTAAATATAAGCCCTGTCCCTCAAGCACCCCTTCGAAAATAAACTTAAACTATGCATGATTACTTTTACCTTACTGGTCCAGCTGTCTGGTTCACAAAACTCAATGTCAGCCTCGAACGTCACTGCGAGCTCACAGTGACGTTCGAGGACTACGAGGGCACATCAACAAAACCTTTTGCAAAGAATAATAAAGGGTAAGTTGACTAGACAATGGTACATTCGCATAATTACGCAGGTCATTCCAACAGTTAATCAAAACACTAGCAGTACACAAGCTCAAACATTTAAACTGCGAGTATAGTCCTAGACAGACGCTAGTGTAGTGTTATCACGGTAGATGGGACTTCGCGGCTTGGTGAGTTTCGGACATATAAAACACAGACTACATATTTTCATCGTAAGTTAGTATTGGTTTGCAGAGAAGATGTTAATTATGTTTCCATATGAATTTATAAATAATAAGAACATCGAGGGAAGTCCCGGATAAAATAAAGCATTAAATATAAAGTAAAATAACCTCTAGCCCGCGGGAAACGGTGGCGTGCAAAGGGCAGCAAGTTAACGGTGCCGCCTCAACTTAACTGCAGTAAATCCATCCATATGTCAATTATCAGATATGCTCAGGTTAGCTAAAGGCACACCATTCTATATCATAGAACTGTAAGCAGTCCAAAGTCTGTGGAATTTAACGGCACAGTTCCGCAATAATCTACAAAAATTAGTGTTGTCAAGTTTAGCGCCTGGACACAGTGTCAGAGTTAATTCAATTCATTTTTATCAGGGGAGAGAGGGGCATGTGCCTTTGAACTGACTAAGAGAAAAGCATCAATGTAAAGGAAAATTCAAAAAGAAGTCTTTTACATAATTGCATGCGAAAAGGCAGCCTTTGGTTAGTCGACATTGACTACTCGTTTATTGCAAGTAGCATAATTACATGTAAATTAGTCGCTGGTACGCGGCCACTGTTTATTATAATTCAGTATATTCAGTATATATAAGGGAGATAGGCAGAGACTTTGAAAACCCTATTTACAGATAGACAGTAGCAAAACAAGCAAATGTTACATGGCGATAGTCGTTTTTGTATATCGATCATTGCTGTCGACTAAATATATGTTCATCCAGTAAAAATGCATCAAGTCTTCTTTTAAACATTTCTACGCTTTCAGCCTGAACAACTGAAGCTGGCAGTTTGTTCCATTCGTCAATCACCCGTTGGGAAAAGAAGTTGGCCCGCACTTCAAGTTTGGCGTGATTTCTTTTCAGTTTGTATTGGTGACCTCGGAGACTTGTCATGTTTGCCAATTCAAAAAAGTTGGCCAACTGAAGAGCACAATCAACTCCTCTGACAAGTTTGAAGACTAAGATCATATCCCCTCTGTATTGCCTATAAAAGAGAGGAAAAACTTTAAGTCTTGCTAGGCGGCCCTTATAGGGTAGGCATTCCAATCCTTTGACTAGTTTCGTTGCCCTCCGTTGAACTTTCTCCAGCAGAGCGTAGTCATGTTTTGTCCAAGGGTGCCAAGCCTGAACGCAATATTCCAACACCGGTCGGATAAATGTTCCAAACACGCACCCAAAAAGCTCTTCGTCAAAATTAACGAAGGACCTCCTGATTGCGCCTAAAATACACATAGCTTTCTTTGTGATATTCGCACAGTGCGACGATGGTTTGAGAGTTGGTGTTATCCATATACCCAAGTCCTTTAGAATATTTACCTCCTGGAGTTGGTGACCACTGATGAAGTACTGGTATTCAAACCTAATCATCCTTCTGGAACTAGACCGCAGTTGGATTATTTGGCATTTGTTAAGATTAAGGTTCAGCAGCCACTCATCACACCATGTTTGCAAGTGGTCTAAGTTTTGTTGTAATTTCCGCGCATCCTCCGTTTTTTTCAATCGAGTTCCATAACTTCAAATCGTCAGCGAACATTACCTTCTCGCATGTCAGACAATCCAGACAATCCAGACAATCCTCCATCAAGGACTTGGGCTTAAGCTACACCAATAAATTAGATCTTTTCGCCTCATGCCGATAGAATTACGGCCAAAGCTGCCTCAGATTTGCGGCTTTATTTCTTATAATTTCTACCTTCCTGAAATTAAATTAAGACTTTTATCGTATGTTTGTACTTCCCATTCTTGAATTTTTGCTGTCCTTTCTTCGGTTTGATGAACGAATCTAGCCGTTCGAAAAATTGAAAAATGTTCAAAGAAATTTCACAAAAACTCCTATATCCGACTCTTTAACTACTTCCCTACTCAACAAGATGCCAGCTAACGAAGCTAAAATTTCTTTTGGGTCAGGAGACTTGAAGCAGGCTTTTGTCTGATTTTTCGTCTTAATAATAGTTCAACTCTCCCAAAGCATTCTGTCATTACCCCCCGTTAGTCTTCCTTATAACCTAAGAAATTTGAACTAATTATACCTCCCCCTGCATCCTCCACGTGTAAACGCTCTCTTCTTTGCTTCTAGGTATAGTTTTCTTTTGGAATAACTTGCCAATTGAAATTAGGTCGTTAACTAGTCTATCTGCATTCAAGCGAAGACTGCACATTTATCTTAACACTGATTCTATTAACCTTTTATTTTCCTCATTTTTCCCACTTAGCTTTCCCCATGACTCGGAGAAAGGACCATCGGGAATTTAAGTAACCCTCTTGAAACTATATTTACGCTACCTGGAGACGCCCATGAACTATAATGTCTCCCTTATATCACCCGTCCTCCAAACGATGACGTCATTCGGACGTACAAATTCGGTGGTCCACAGTCTTAAATGCTGCGGTTTCTTTTGGATACTAACCATCATCAGAATTCAATTCTGGATCCTATGATGCTGAGGACTTATGTTCATTGACGCATTTTCGTGAGATTCTGTTTCATACGCCTAAGTGATCAAGAACGAATCACCCTCGACGTTTCATTATCTCATTCTGAAATGCTACTGCAGTATTACCCTATTCTACCACCTGACTATTTTTTTCCTAAGCAGTTTTTTCTCCCTACCTTCTATTCGAAAATGAAGGCCTATTGAACTCTGCATCCATTTTTCATGGTAGGAGTTTTTTCACTGCCTATTTTTTCAGTTCACCATTAATTTTAAAACATTGCTAACTGTTGACATAGCAGGACAATTTATGAATTTGTACATTTTATCTGCACACATTGTCATAACTTTATTTCGTTACTAATGTTTGCTTAGACAGTACCTTCCCGGTGCTAACCAAATATAAATTCTAAATTCTAAATTCTAAATTTTGTCTGGTAGTTCAGGGAGTCTCAGAGACTACTGGGGAAACGCAAAAAGAAAGGGTTAAACAGGATCTGCTGACATTCCGAAATTTATTGAATGATACGCAAGAAACTGGTGTGACAGTCGACATCAAAAAGATCTTTCGATTGGGGCCTCTCGTTACAAATGAAACGCATGAGGTTCGACCAAGACCATTAAATGTCGTTTTGGGGAGTAAACAGCAGGTAGATCTATTGCTCTCTCGAAAGTCCCAACTACGAAAGAATCATCGTGGAGTTTTTTTCAGCCGGATTACTCTCCCTCCGATCGGATGAAAATGAGGACACTGGTAGCAGAATTGAAAAGACGTCAATACGAGGGGGAACAAAACTTAAAAATAGTAGACAACAAAATCGTCAAAACGGTGCGCTCGTTTTTATGGGAACATCCGGTGAAATTGACGGCAACCACGCCGGTCAAAAGCCCTACCAAATGCCTATAGATTTGAACCCAGACAGGAGACTGGCTATATCTTGTGAAATATCCAGCGTAAATCTCCATGTGGAAGAAAGAACTAAAAATCTTCAGAAATCGAGGGAAGAAACAAGAGTTAAAATGATGTACACAAATGTGCAGAGTCTATTGAACAAAAATGGATGAAATTAAACTGGTCGTGGACCATTTACAACCTGACTTCATAGCTCTAACTGAAACATGGTTAAATGAACAAATCGCAGACACAGAAGTCAGAATAGATGGTTTTCAGCTTATCCGCATGGATAGAAACGGACGTAGGGGTGGTGGAATCGCAATATTTAAACGAGAAGGCATTGACTTCATTCCGGATGGGCCCTCGCCAAATAGGATCTCGTCTTGCGAAATACTTTGTTGTAAACTGAAAGTCCCAAACCAACCAGACCTCCATATTGCCGTGGTATATCGACCCCCAGGACAGCGAACGGACACGGACGAAGCACTCATCACAGAGGTAAAGCAAATCTGCCGTAGCAAACACTTTTAATACTTGGAGATTTCAACGCTCCCGATATCGATTGGGTGTCAATGTACTGCTCGCGATCGAAAATTCATTCGAACAGAAATTACTTCAGTTGGTAAATGACGAGTTTCTTACCCAACATGTCACAATGAAGACGCGGTTCCGAAATGGGCAGCAGTCAAGCTGTTTGGATCTAATCATTAGTAGAGACGACAATTGCATCCTTGCATTAAGTTCTTACGTGCCGCTTGGACGAAGTGATCATTGTGTTCTTGCTTGGGAGTACAGTCATTTTCTGTACCCAAACGTCGTGCAGTTAGGCAGAGAAATGTATGGAAAGGGGATTATCCCAAAATGAAAGAATTACTGAATGGGATAGACTGGAGCCCTGCACATGTACCTGACCCAAATGCTGCCTGGTTCTTCATTAGTAAATTGATTCAGCAGTTGGTAGAGAAATTCTGCCCCACTTAAAAGGCGATCGTGCGTCTCCCGACCCGAGTGGGTGACATCGGAAATAAAAAAAGGAATCTCAAGAATAAAAAGAAGACTGTGGAGAACATATGCCAGATATCAACAACCCGAACATTTTTCCGCTTTTTAAGAAACAGCGAAATCGGTGTCGGAATCTTCTGAGAAAAGAAAGATCAGCCTTTGAGTCAGAAATAGTCAAAGACATACCAAGAAATTCGAAAAAGGTTTTATGCTTACGTTAATAAGGCAAAACGAAATCGCGACTGCATTCCTTTGTCTTAAAGACAATCAGGGAAACAGGTTAACTGATAACTCTGATAAGACCCGCTCTTATCCAATTTCTTTATGTCCGTGTATACCGAGGAACCACCTTTTGACGAGGACGAATACTACAGTACTGCCACATCTACAAACAAAATAAGCACGGTGTCGTTCCCAATGGACACAGTAAGAACAACTCAGAAACAGCTACAGCCCACTAAATCACCTGGCCCAGATGGTATATCCGCAAAAGTTCTCAATGAACTCACAGAACAGCTGGCCTCTCCGCTCTCCAAGATATTTGAAAGTTCGATGGAGGCGGGGGCTCTGCCTACCGAGTGGAAGATAGCCAACATAACCCCTATCTATAAAGGAGGAGAGAGGACATCACCAAACAGTTTCCGACCAGTCAGCCTCACAAGTATCTGTTGCAAAATGATGGAGAAGATAATCAAAACGGAACTGATGAGGCATCTTTGAAGAGAATAACTTGCTTAGTTCATATCAACATGGATTTCGAAGTGGTCGATCCTGCCTCACAAACCTGCTCACATCCATGGAAAGTTGGACAAAATCATTAGAAATGGGTTTGTCAGTCGATGCGGTCTACATTGACTTTAGCAAAGCCTTTGACAGGGTTCCACACAAACGTCTGATCTTTAAGCTCCGTCAAATGGGTGTGACTGGCAACCTACTCAAATGGTTGGCCGACTTTCTCACAGACAGGCGCCAGCGTGTTTGTATCGGAGACGCCAAGTCTCACTGGGAAAACGTTCACAGTGGAGTTCCGCAGGGCAGCGTTCTGGGTCCCATTTTGTTTCTGATATACGTGAACGACTGCCTGGATTGTCTGACATGCGAGAAGGTAATGTTCGCTGACGATTTGAAGTTATGGAACTCGATTGAAAAACCGGAGGATGCGCGAAAATTACAACAAAACTTAGATCGATTGCAAACATGGTGTGATGAGTGGCTGCTGAACCTTAATCTTAACAAATGCCAAATAATCCGACTGCGGTCTAGTTACAGAAGGCTGATTAGATTTGAATACCAGTACTCCATCAGTGGTCACCAAATCCAGGAGTTAAACATTCTAAAGGGCTTGGATATATGGATAACACCAACTCTCAAACCATCGTCGCACTGTGCGAATATCGCAAAGAAAGCTATGTGTATTTTAGGCGCAATCAGGAGGTCCTTCGTTAATTTTGACGGAGAGCTTTTTGGGCGCGTGTTTGGAACATTTATCCGGCTGGTGTTGGAATATTGCGTTCAGGCGTGGCGCCCTTGGACGAAACATGACTACGCTCTGCTGGAGAAAGTTCAACGGAGGGCAAAGAAACTAGTCAGAGGATTGAAATGCCTACCCTATGAGGGCCGCCTAGCAAAGACTTAAAAGTTTTTTCCTCTCTTATAGGCAATACAGAGGGATATGATCTTAGTCTTCAAACTGGTCAGAGGAGTTGATTGTGCTCTTCAGATGGCCAAATATTTTGAATTGGCAAACATGACAAGTCTCCGAGGTCACCAATACAAACTGAAAAGAAATCACGCCAAACTTGAAGTGCGGGCCAACTTCTTTTCCCAACGGGTGATTGACGAATGGAACAAACTGCCAGCCTCAGTTGTTCAGGCTGAAAGCGTTGAAATGTTTAAAAAAAGACTTGATGCATTTTTTACTTGATGAACATATAATAAGTCGACAGCAATGATTGATATACTAAAACGACTATCGCCATGTAACATTTGCTTGTTTTGCTAGCGTCTATCTGTAAATAGGGTTTACAAAGGCTCTGCCTATCTCCCTTTTTATATACTGAATTATACTGTATTATAATAATTTATCCAAATCTGTTGCTATTATCTTCCATGTTCGGTCATCGGCTAAGCGTCTGAATGTAACTCCGCCCTTACTCGACTGTAACAAAAAATTTGTTACAGACGATTTGGGCAAAGCAGAGTGGATTATTTCGTTTTTTGCCAACCACTTTAGCACTGAAACTAGCCCCACTCCCACAATTCCTCTGCTTTCAAATTCGCTTCTATCAACCATTAATTTCTCGCCTTCATGTATTCAAAAGGAAATATCTCACCTAAAAAATTCACATTCGGTTGGAATTGATAACATACCCAACTCACTTATTAAACAGTTAAGGGATTTTCCACCTTTTCTAAGCAAATTATTCTCAGTTTTGCTCGAAAATGGTTTCTTCCCCGATTACTGGAAAACTTCTATTATAATACCAGTTTTTAAATCTGGTTCCCGCTCGGACATTCATAATTATCGCGGTGTACATAAAACGCCCTCTCTTGCTAAGCTCTTCGAAAAACTAATTGCAAAACAAATCACGGATTTTTGCATAAGCAATCAAATTATCAACATTTCCCAACACGGCTTCTTACTGGACCGCTCTTGTGAAACCTGCCACATGTCTTTTCTAAATCTACTAAACTCTCTTCGTAATGATCATCTCTCTGTAATAGTTATCTATTTTGATCTTAGTAAGACCTTCGATAAAGTGCCTCATAAACGACTTCTAGCTAAACTAGAAGCTATAGGATTTCGTAATCCCTTACTGACTTTATTAGATCATACCTAAATGATCGAAAACAAAACGTTTTAGTGGGGCCCTCATACTCAAGTGCTTCCCCGATTGTGAGTTGCGTCCTTCAAGGTACCGTATTAGGTCCTCTGTTGTTCGATTGGTATTATGAGTGTCAGAATAAAAATTAGATAAACTCGCCAAAGGTTTAGGTAAGGAAACACTATGTTTATCATTTTGATTAAACTGGCTTGCATGCTTTGCATTATAGTTGGCAGCGTTGAGAGTGCCTGCTTGAGGTTCAACTGAGGAGAAAGTATGATTAACATCTGTTTTGCCAATAACGTCAGCATAAATGAAAAGATACGTTAAAGATTTCAGATTTCACTTAGCTTTCGAAAATCGACCTGCGTACCTTGACCTTGTTTGTGAGGGCGTCAAGTTTTAGTTTCTTCCTATTTACGGTGGGTTGGTATATTAGAAATTTTACGCTTAAAGGAGATTTGCGTCTAAGTTGTGACTGAGGTTTCATATTGAGTTTGAAATATCAGTATTTTTAAAAGCGATAATAAGAAAGGTAAATTGTCACTTTTTATGTTTTGCGTAATAAGGTATGTAATAACCTATTATTTATTATTTAATTTATTTATTTATTTATTTATTTATTTATTTCTAATTTTTCAGGGATCTTCTCTTCTCCGGGAATGTCACTGAGGATTGGAATTTATTTAAGGAGTGTTTGTTGAATCTAATAAAATGCAACTGTACGCCATCATAACTTAGGAAATCTAAGAGACCACAGTGGTTAACAAGAGGTCTAAAAAGAGAGATTAACAGGAAAGGAAGGCTTTGGAAGAAATTTTGCCGATCCAATGAAAATTTAGCCTTGCAAGCATACAAAACTCAAAGGAACAAGGTTAAAAGGTTGATCTTCCAAAGCCGACGGGATTACGAGAGGTATTTGCTCCAGAGAGCAGTTCACAATCCCAAATTACTCTACAGCTATGTAAGAAAAAGCACACGTAACAGGAACCGATTCCTGTTATGAGAAATGATGACGGTTTCGAGATATAAGAAAATGAAAACAAAGCTGAATACTTTGCCCAGTTCTTTCATTTGGATTTCGCCAGAGAAGCTGTTTTTATTCCATCTAGTTACGAGACTATGGGAGCGCCAATTATTCAGGATAGGCTCTTTCGAGAAGATACGGTTTTGAAGAAATAAAAAAGTTGAAGGCATGCAAATCCCCTGGCCCCGATGAGATTCTAGCAAAGCTACTCCTCGAACTTGCTTGAGTTCTGGCGAAACCGCTATACTTTCGGTGCCAGAAATCGTTCAATACGGGAATTCTCCCTACCGACTGGAAAACAGCCCACATCACACCGCTTCACAAAAGTGGTAGTTTTGCACTTGCTGCTAACTACAGGCCTGTCAACCTGACATCAATCTGTTGCAAGGTTGTGGATAAGGTTGTCAAAAAGGAATTGATTATTTATTTAGAAATTCGTAACCTCTTATCAACTGCACAATACGGATTTCGTAGGGGAAGATCGTGTGTTACGAACATTTCGCAGTAGCTTTATCCATGACTCGGAGAAAGGACCATCGGGAATTTAAATGACTCTCTTGAAACTTTATTTTCGCTACCTCATGTCGCCCATGAACTGTGATGTCTCCTTATATCACAAGTCATCCAAACGATGAAGTCATTCGGACGTACATATTCGGTAGTCCACAGTCTAAAATGCTGCCGTTTCTTTGGATACTTCCCATCGTCAGAATTCAATTCTTGATACTAAGATGCTGAGGACTTAAGTTCATTGACGCATTTTCCGATATTTTGTTTCATGCACCTAAGTGATCAAGAACGACGTTTTATTATCTCAATCTGAAATGCTGCTGCAGTATTACCCTTCTCTACCACTTGACCTTATTTTCCTTAGGAGTTTTTTCTCCTTCCTTCTATTCAAAAATGAAGGCCTATTGAACTCTGCCTTTATTTGTAATGTAGGGGTTTTTTTCACTGCCTACGTTTTCTAGTTCACCATTAATTTCAAAACATCGCTAACTGTTGACATAGCACGACAGGTTCAGTCTACATTGTTAAGTATTTGTACATTTTATCTGCACCCATTGTCATATTTTTATTTTGTTACTTATGTTTGCTTAGACAGTGCCTTGCCGGTGCTAACCAAATATGAATTCTAAAAAAAGCTGGACAAAAGCACTTGACGCAAAAGGCACTGTGCATGCGGCCTACATTGATTTCCAGAAGGCCTTCGATAGTGTTCCGCACCAGCGTCTCCTTTACGAGTTGACAATGTTTGGTATTGGAGGCAAAATTCTTACATGGATCAAGAATTTGCTCGTTGGTCGTTCCCAAGTGGTCTGTGTAGGCGGATCGTGATCAAAGCGCACAGTCACCGAAAGTGGAGTCCTACAAGGTTCAGTGCTCGGACTGATCCTATTTCCCTTGTTCATTAATGATTCTGTACAGAAATTGGACTGTAACTTTGCTATCTTTGTGGACGATATAAAAATCTAGAAAGTTTTCCACAATGCTGCCGATGAAGATGATTTCCAAGAATATATTCGTCGATTGGATGAGTGGTCCCGCAAATGGCTCTTGTCCTTCAATTCAAAAAATGTGCCCTGCTACGTCTGGGAAATCAAAATCCGGTCACTGATATGCCACCCCTATTATTTAAACGGTTTGCCACTCCGAGAAGCACACAGAGAGAAGAATCTTGGAGTTTGGATGAAAGACAACCTGAAGCCTTCTACGCAATGTTGCAAGGCGGCTAAATCCGCCAATTCAATGCTGTACGCTATCAAGTGGGCATTTAAAGTTTTTGATGAAGACTGCTTTTCTGAAGTCTTTGGTACGTTTGTAAGGCCACATCTTGAATATGCGATCCAAGCCTGGCGACCGTGGACCCAGAAGATGACTGCAACCTGCTTGAAAGGTTGCAGTGGCGAACCACAAAATTAGTAAGAGGTCAAGGTGAACTGCCATATGAGATTCGTCTAAATAACCTAAAGCTCTATCTTCTGAGCTATAGGCAGTTTCACGGAGACTTGATACAAACCTTCCGTATCGTGTGTGGCATGGATTGTGCCCTCCTATGTGATGAATGTTTCCAACTTGCCACTACTAATAATCTCCGCGGTCATCCATTCAAACTAAGTGTGCCCCAAGTAAGATTGGATATGAGGAAGTACTTTTTCACCAACCATGTCCTGGAACCGTGGAATAACCTACCTGAGGCGATTTTAATGTCCCAGTCTGTAGATACATTCAAACATCGGCTTGACATACACATGTTGCAGCACCACGAAGACTATGTGACATCTTAACCTTAACAATATCAGTGTACCACGTAAATTTTCCTGCATTCCCTTGCCTGCATTTTCTTTACATTGCTTCTTATTCTTGCTATTTTTATGTAACAAATAAGGATTTCAAAGGCGTAAGCCTATTTTCCTTAAATACACTGAACTGAACTGAAGGTCAAAAGGGATAGGCAGTAGGGGTCCAGCTGACAGTGAAAAAACTCCTGATCGTTCTTCATAGTGTTTTCAGGAGAAAAAAATGCAGCTTAATGAACGGATTAAAGTTCGGGACAGGGAAGTATTGACAAAGGTGCACAGTGTAGTACTTCTCCTTTCATTGTTGCGGATAGGTATTCTGTACTAGCAGCAGGTATGCCGTCGAATGGATGCTCGCTGTCGACTGAGGAATAACCCGATTACGGACTGCAGAGCCAGCAATATTGCCTTCACCATGAAGTCCGGCACCGGATTCAGAGTCCACGGACGCCATCAGAACGGAAGAGAGCTTCCAGAGAATCAGCACCCGAAATTCGTGGAAGGTTTCCTGAATATAAAAAACTAGTGAAGAAAACTAGTTTCAAGGTAACCACTGCAAACAAATATTTTCTTAATAACGAGTTTAGACTAAGAATATAATAAGCGAAGAGGCTATGCAGGATGAAAAATTATCTCAACTGGTAGATCAACTACTGCAAACGTTTTTTCGCTGAAAATGATTACTAAAATGATCTTAAGTGTAATGTATCCACGTGCGTGATCCTACACATAAGCGCCGGGCAAAAAGTATCTCTGAGACACCATTTCTTTATTAATGGCACTGCATTAAAAGAGGTAGAAACATACAAAGATCTGGGCATGTGGACAACTGCGAATTTGATGCCCTCAGAACACTGTAAGAAAGCAGTCCAGAAGGCAACATGTACACTGCATTGAATCAAACGTGCGTTTAAAATATTCCCCTCGATCTCATCGAAAAAGTATATGGAATCTTCGTGAGACCGCATTTAGATTACGGAATACCAGCCTGGATACCATGGATGAAGAAAGATGTTGACCTCCTCGAACCGGTGCAACGGAGAGCAAAGAAGATGATTGACGGTCTTAAGACTTTACCGTAACAAGACAGATTGAAAAAGCTGGACTTATTTCCTCTTTCCTACAGGCATTTACGGTGTAGCCTGCTCTGGACATTCCGGATTATGCGGGGCCATGATTCCTCCCTGAGATCGGAGGATTTCTTTGACTTTTCATGCTCAACTCATCTGCGTGGTCATCCTTACAAGGTTGATAGCGAACGCACGCGATTGAACCTCAGAAATTTTGTTCAGCCAACGAGTGGTACGACCTTGGAACTCGTTTCCAAGCGAGACGGTTACCTCTGACAGCATAACTGATTTTAAAAGAAGGCTTGATGGCATTATATTTGACGAAAGACGACTTTCAGAACATGATAACTTAAAACCAGCCTTATAAAATCTTTCGGGCTCTAATTGTGTTCCACAATGTTTCACCTATGGCTGTGAAAACGCATTTTCTGTTATGTTCTGCTTTGACTCGAACATTTTTAATCGTACACCATTTTATATTGACTGTACACATGCAATGATAACTTGACATTAATAGGGTCATCAAGGGCAATGCCTTTAACCCTTCAAAAAATATACAAAATATACTTCGTCCATGGGGAGTGTAAGAACTTACTGTAAGGTTGTAATTGTCGTCTCTTCTATTGCTTAGATCCAAACAGCTTGACTGCTGCCCATTTCCAAACCGCGTCTCCATTGTGACATCTTGGGTAATAAACTCATCATTTACCAACTGAAGTAATTTCTGTCCGAATGGATTTTCCGATCGCGAGCCATACATGGATACCCAATCGATATCGGGAGCGTTGAAATCTCCAAGTATTAATAAGTGTATGCTACGGCAGATTTGCTTAACCTCTGTGATGAGTGCTTCGTCCGTGTCCGTTCGCTGTCCTAGAGGTCGATATACCACGGCAATATGGAGGTCCGGTTGGTTTGGGACTTTCAGTTTACAACTAAGTATTTCGCAAGCCGAGTTTCTATTTGGCGAGCGCCCATCCGGAGTGAAGTCAATGCCTTCTCGAATGAGCATTGCAATGCTGCAACTCTTACGTCCGTTTCTATATATCCGCATAAGCTGAAATCCATCTATCCTGACTTCCGTGTCTGCGATTTGCTCATTTAACCGTGTTTCAGTTAGAGCTATTAAGTCAGGTTGTAAATGGTCCATGACCAGTTTGATTTCATTTATTTTGTTGAATAGATTCTACACATTTTGTACATGATTTTCATCTTGGTTTGCCCACCTGGTAATTATTGCTGGATATTTCGCAAGATATATCCAGTCCCCTGTCTGAGTTCAAATCTATAGGCATTTTGTAGGGCTTTTGACCGGCGTGGTTGCCGTCAATTTCACCGGATGTTCCCATAAAAAGGAGTGCACAGTTTTTATAATTTTGTTGTCTACAATTTTCAAGTTTAATTCCCCCTCGTACTGACGTCTTTTCAATTCTGCGACCAGTGTCGTCCTTTTCATCCGATCGGTGAGAGAATAATCCAGACGAAAAAAACTCTCCGTAAACGGGAATTTCGATAGAACAATAGATCTACCTGCTGTTTGCTCTCCAAGATGACATTTTACGGCCTTCGTCGCACCTCAGGCGTTTCATTTCTAACGAGAGGCCTCAATCGAAAGATGTTTTGGATTTTGACTATCACACCGGGCTCTTGTATGTCATTCAATAAATTTTGAAATGTCAGCAGATCATATTTTGCCCTTTCTTTTTTGGTTCCACCAGTAACCTACGGGACTTCCTGAACTTCAAGTCAAAATTATCTGTCAGAAGAAAACCGTGATTGCTTTCTTTTACTGATGGAAGTTTAAATCATGCACTTTGCTTCTTCCTTTATTACTGTGTTCAAATTTGTGTCCATTGGTGAGCCTGCTGGTTGTTATTTAGACATTGCTCTGGGTCTTTTAAACAGCTGACACGAAGCCTGAATTTGGGTTTGTGGCATTCAGTTCTGTCGATAAGTCGCAGGCCTCTTTTCTGCCATTACTTCACTGGCTACGGTGCCTATTCCATTGTAGTTCGATAAACATGTATAGAGCATGCAGCTGTCACTTTTTTGTAGTGTTGGAGATATCTTACGATTGCTGTTTATAGATTTTTCAGGGACCATCGATCGCTGATTTACTTTTTTACAGCCGGATTCTGTGGGCACCGGATTTTCCGAATCTGAGGAAATTCAAGGCATAATTTCATCCTCAATTATTTTCTTTTTTATCATATTTATTTCAATTGACTCAAAGGTTTGTTCTAATGACTGCATTCTTTTTCTATTTTTTTGCTTCATTGTGTGTCTATCAACCTTAACCGTTTCCTTGCGATGATTATAGTCTAGCTTGCTGACGTTTTTCAGCTTTTTTGCATCGTGTTCCGGTGGTTTGATTTTGTTATGTTTGATGAGCCCTGCAATAACTTCCGATAGGAGATCGAGGTTTCCTTTTAATCTTAAAACTCTGGTTGTGAGTTCTCGGCATCCATAACAGTGCACCAGCCCTTCACTCTTTATCTTACTTTTGTTCAAGTTCAGTAGCGCACTGCTATCTTATATATATATATATATATATATATATATATATATATATATATATATATGATAGCGTGGGGCTCACCGATCTCGCTTAAGGAACATGCATGTTCCGTTGTGCCCTGGAACTCAGACTAGAGCCCTCGCAGGCGGTCGCATAGCGACGTGTAGCATATGATGGAATGGAACCGACAAAGACAAGGGAGACCGGAATGGCCATTTCTGGCTTATTAGCCGTCATCAGCCAGTCATACCCAATCCCAAATTGGCACACCTGGGATTCGAACCCACAACCTTTGGTATTTGAGTCGAGCAACTCTACCGATAGAGCCGGGCTCTGGTGTTTCGGTTGTGATCGGGAATATGATGATAGCGTGGGGCTCACCGATCGCCAGGAACATGCATGTTCCGTTGTGCCCTGGAACTCAGACTAGAGCCTCGCAGGCGATTATATAGCGACGTGTAGCATATGATGGAATGGAACCGACAAAGACAAAGGGAGACCGGAATGGCCATTTCTGGCTTATTAGCCGTCATCAGCCAAGTCTACCAATCCCAAGTGTGGCACACCTGGGATTCGAACCCACAACCTTTGGTATTTGGAGTCGAACGCTCTACCATTGAGCCACGGGCTCGTTGTTTTGTCGGTTGTGATCGGGAATATGATGATAGCGTGGGGCTCACCGATCTGCTTAAGGAACATGCATGTTCCGTTGTGCCCTGGAACTCAGACTAGAGCCCTCGCAGGCGGTCGCATAGCGACGTGTAGCATATGATGGAATGGAACCGACAAAGACAAGGGAGACAACCAATCACGACGTGATGACGAAATACACTCAAAGCCTATTGGTTTGGATTTTGCCCAATCTCAGAATCCTTTGTTTAACACGGTTAATTGATTAATTGTTCCTGTACACTGCCCGTAGTCTGACGACGAGCTGGGGGACCAGTCTCGAAACTTTACGCATTAAAGTTTCTATTTTTCCCAAAGCATTTCGTCTTTTCTTTTTATATATCTTGGGATGCCTGTTTTTCAATATATATATATATTTTTTTTCTAAAGAAATTAAAAGGAACCACAATCTCCACAGATGAAATAATGGTCTCCTTCGATGTCTTTTCCCTCTTTACGTCCATACCGTTAGCCCTAGCAAAACAATACACAAATGAACTTCTGTCGTCCCACTATACGGATGTTCCAGCAGCGGCCGTACTCCAGCTCATGAATCTTTGTTTAGAAACTAACTTTTCATTCGACTGAAAATGCTATAAGCAACTGAAAGGAGCTCCCAATGGGGTCACCCATCTCTGGTTTTCTCGCCGAAATCGCAATGCAGAAACTTGAGGCCACGGCTCTTCCGTGAGTTTATCCTAAATTATGGCTACGTAATGTAGTTGACACATTTGTTGTCGTTAAAAAGGACCAACTGGAAATGCTGCATAACACCATCAACTCCACATTCCCGGGAATCCAATTCACACTCGAAAAGGAAGTTAACAATAAACTCCCATTCCTGGATGTTCTCGTACAACGAAAGACCGACGGAACACTATGCACATCAGTTAATCGAAAGGAAACTTATGCCGAAGTTATTCTGCCTTATGAGAGCAATCAGCCTATCGCTCACAAACAGAGTGCTGTCAAAAGTCTACTCCGTCGAGCAAAACCCATTGCTCCGACGAAGAAGGGCTATCTACTCGAACTGAATTACTTGTGGGAATTATTTTCGCAGAACGGGTACCCTAAGGATTTTGTACGCCGATACTTGGAACGACAGCAGTCGACAGAAAAGGAACCAAATAGTTCTTACGAGGCGCCATCAATAAATACATGGCAAACCCTTCCCTACATTAAGAATGTGTCTGAACTCGTCAAAAGACACCTAAGGAAGCATCAAATTCATGTGGCGCATAAACCGACAACCACTTTGCGTACTCAGCTTGTCCACCCTAAGCATAGGGTCAACTATTTGGACAAGAAAGAAGTCATCTACAAGATCCCGTGTGATGCATGTGATGCCGTGTATTGTGGTCAGACCGGCAAATCCGCCTCTACACGCATCTATGAACATCAGTTGGCAGTAAAGAGGCGGGACCATCTGTCTTAAACAGCTATGCATACTCTAGACACCGGGCACACCATCGCTTGGGATAAAACTCGCATTGTCGCCACCTGTCCCTTCAGGAAAGGTCGACAGTTCCTCGAGGCGATGCATTCAGATGGAGTCATGCATCAACAGACATATCTAGTTGGATGCAGCATACAGACATCTCAAGGAGAAATGGAAGAAACGAGAACCAATAAGGACAGGCTGATACACACGGCGGCCGCTCAATGGTGCCAATGTTCACGCCAGTATCGATTTTTTTTGCGCGATTACGATGTCAACTTTTTTTGGTCACATTTGCTGCCCGCCGGCGTCTGACGACGACCCGGAGAACCGGTGTTGAAAATTTATACAAAAAAGCTCCATTTCCCATAGAACGTATTCAAATTCAAATATATATATATATATGTGGAATGGAACCGACAAAGACAAGGGAGACCGGAATGGCCATTTCTGGCTTTTTAGCCGTCATCATCCATTCCATCATATGCTACACGTCGCTATGCGACCGCCTGCGAGGGCTCTAGTCTGAGCTCCAGGGCACAACGGAACATGCATGTTCCTTAAGCAGATCGGTGAGCCCCACACTATCATATATATATATATATATATATATATATATATATATATATATATATATATATTTATATATTTATTTATTTAAGGGTTA
>WEDG01005670.1:0-65261 GCA_017591395.1 Schistocephalus solidus
CATGCACCGGTTCGCAGTTCATTGAAGCCATGATCCTCTATCGTCCACTGGGGACAGACACCAACGCTGAAACTTGTTTGTTGGAGAACATAAAGGAGATTAGTAGTCAACCTAATGCTGTTCTCATGGGCAGCTTCAATGCACCCAGCATTCAATGGAACGATCTGCAGGCGCAGAGCTCAAGGTATGCCTTCGATAACCATCTGCTAAAGACAACACTTGAAGCTCTTTTCACACAACATGCATTTGTTCCAACGAGAGCGCGTGGAGAACAACAGGTTATTTGTTTAGATCTCGTCTTCATTTAAGATCCTGACAGTATAGACGAGGTATACTGCCTACCTCCACTTAGTCGAAGTGATCATAAAATAATTTCATGGGTGTACGGTTTATATTATGTACCATCTGCAATAAATGAAACCAGGCCCAATCTATGGCGAGGAGACTTTTGCAAACTGAGAGCTAAGGCATCGCGAATAGACGGGGATCTGCTCTTCTCCGGGAACGTCACTGAGGAATGGAATTTATTTACGGAGTGATTGTCGAATCTAATAGAATGCCACTGTCCATCATCAAAACATAGGATATCCAGCAGACCACAGTGGTCAACAAGTGATCTAAAAAGATAGATTAACCGAAAGTAAGGCTTTGGAAGACATTTTGTCGATTCAATTACAATTTAGTCTCGCAAGCATACAAATTCAAAGGAACAAGGTTAAAAGCTTGATCTTAAAAAGACGACGGGCTTATGAGAGGGATTGGCTCCAGTGAGCTGTTCACAATCCCAAATTGCTCATAAACTATTTACAAAAAAGCACACTTAACAGGAACCCGATTCCTGTTATGAGAAACGATGACGGTTTCGAAATATCAGAAATTAAAAACGAAGCTGAACACTTTTGTCAGTTCTTTCACTTGGTTTTCACCAGAGAAGCTGCTTTCATTCCATCTAGTTACGAGACTATGGGAGCGCCAATTATTCAAGATATGCTCTTTCAAGAAGAGGTTGTCTTTGAAGAGCTAAAATGTCTGAAAGCATGTAAATCCCGCAGCCCTAATGAGATTCCAGCAAGGCTGCTCCTCAAACTTACTCGAGCGCTGGCCAAACCGCTTTGCTTTCTGTGCCAGAAATCGTTCGATACGGGAATTCTTCCAACAGACTGGAAAACAGCCCACATTACACTGCTTCACAAAAGTGGTAGTCGTACACTTGATACAAACTACAGGCCTGTCAGCCTGACCTCCATCTGTTGCATGGTTATGGAGAAGGTTGCAAAACAGTAATGTTTTATTTAGAAACCCATAACCTTTTATCTACCGCACAATATGGCTTTCATAAAGGAAGATCATGTGTTTCGAACTTACTTTATACGATGCAAACCTTGACAAAAGCACTCGTTGCAAAAGACACTGTGCATGTGACTTACATTGATTTTCAAAAGGCCTTTGATAGTTTTCCGCACCGATACTGGTCGCTGACGTGGTAGAAAAGGACACCGTTCTGAATGAACAGTTTGTCCCAGGGGTTGTGGAGACATCTGGTTTCGTAGCTATATCTCACTAGTACCGACTTGCTCAAGGGCCTGGCGTTGCCTACTGTCCTGTTTTACATGGGGGGCATATACGGATCGTCTCTCCGAACTACAGCCCAGAGTAGGCACTGTTCACTTTGTAAGGCGACGGTGGATATGATGACGTCAGTGCATCAAGTGCATTCACCGTGAGGGCAATGTAGTTTCCTTGAGAGCGCATCAGCATTTGCGTGCAAGATAGCTGGTCGAAAAACACATTTGAACTCGTATTCTACCAGTTGTTCCTGCCACCGAGCAAAGTGCCCTTGAGGATTCTTAAAATTCCGCAAACACGTCAAAGAACTATGATTCGTGTGCCTAAGGAACGGCCGATACTGAAGATATGGCCGAAATTCTTCAACAAAGTATGCTTATGCCAGCATCTCTTTGCGAGTCACGCAGTAACGACGTTCTACCTTAGTTAATGAACAACTGAGGTACTGGATGACGCGTTCGGTACTGTTGGGTTACTGTTGTGAGAGGACAACGCCTATTGCGTTATCAGTAGTGTCAGAAGCTAAGATATATTGTCCAGCATCAGGGCTGATGTTAGGGCAAACTAAAATCGGAGAAGAGCAAAGCTTATATTTCAGCATCTGGAAGCTGGTAGCACAATCAGCAGCTTACTGAAATCGGACATCTTTCTGTGTCATTTTATGGAGGGGAGTTGCAATATGGGCATAGTTCTTGATAAAACGGCGATAGTACGAGGCAAATCCTAAAAACTTTGAAACTCGGATACATCTGTGGGAGTTGTCCAGTCACGAATTCGCCTAACCTTTTCATCATCGGTCTCTATGCCGATGGCAGAGACGATATGGCCTAGAAAGTTGACGCACGGTAAACACACTTGCTAGGCTTTAAAGTGAGACCAGCCTGTCAGAGGTTGTCGAACGCAGACCGAAGATTATCCAGGTGGTTGAACCACGTGTGTCCGTAGAAAATTCTGGAAAACGCGCTCCCCCCCAAGGGGCGCGCGCAATCTTCATCATATTTATACGTCTAGCACTTAAACACGATTAAGGTTTCTTATAAAGTTATAGTTAAAATATTAGTTAAATATTAGTTAAAATATTAATTCAGCGGAAATATGCCTAGCTTAAGTTCGTTAAATCTCTCTTCCCCAATACATCTCAACCAATCATCACGGATGGGATCCGACCTTGACAATAAAGAACTTATAAATACGGGCGAGGAATGAAATTCAGGAACCCCGTTTTCGGCCGAGCATGAAGATCAGGAATCCTCATTGCAGCCCGTCCTTCCTTCCTCCTGGACAATCATCTCTCGGATTTAGATTATTTGTACCTAGGTTTACCCTTTCCATAGCTTCTCATTATACTTAGGTTATTAGCATATTGTTTTGACTAAAATCCCCCGTTCCCTTCCTGGGTCACAGCTAACGTATTATGGGCACGTAAAAAACTAATCACCGAACCACGCAGCAGAACGATGCACTTTGGGGCACTCGCATCTGATTGGATGTAATGGAAAATCGAATAGCCCGCGATCGACTCTAACCCTGTCGAATGAGCACTCGAAAATAAATAGGTGACAGACTATTCTTGACCCAAAAACTGTTAACATGAAACATTAATTTCTATATTGTATAATTATTTATATTCACATTTTGCTATTACCATGCATTTGAAGACATGTATTTTTTATTTAAAACAAACCACTCATTTTGCACACTGTTAACCAAGCCTAAAACAAAAACAAAACTAAAGTGACAGCAGAAAGAAGGAGCTTGTTTTAGGTTTTTTTTGTTTTAAGAAGATTGACGGCATCAAAGAGCTGCCATATCAATAAACCTATTATCAGGTTCAGGTCAAGCCAGTGGTTTGGTCGTGCAGTGGCGTTGGTCCGCGGGTTAGCACGCCTGTTGTGGCTGTGGACTAAGAAAATGGACACCAAAGAAGGGGGCACCAGATGTGGCTACTAAACCGTCTTATCCATTTAACTGATGTTAATATGCAGTTTAAAGCAACTCCAATAAGTGATGTAGATGACGTACTCCAGTTTATTCCATCTTTTTCTAAATGCTTTTACCCTACAGGACTCGCAATTCGTTTAAATTTTGTCAATTTTGCCAGTGAACCAACATTTTATTTCACTAATTTCCCGCATTGAAATTCCTGCCCTCCTCTTCATCTGTTAGATTAACAAAGGATCACGGCACCAGCATTCAATACTGCTAAAAATATCACCAATTATCTTCTGACGGTCGACGTATTCCATCAGTTGACAGTATCGTGAGTAAAGATGCACCAATGCTTTATTTATTTATTTATTGCCAGTCTGCAGTCGATGTCAAAGGAGATATACAGTAGAGGATTGAGCTTAAATGAAAAAACCCTGACCATGCTTTCTAGTGTTTTTAAGGAGAAAAAACTGCAGCTCATTGAATGATTAATGTTCAGGACGGGGAATGGTTGACACAGGTGCACGGTGTAGTCATTCTTCATTCAATGTGATAGATCCGGTATTCTGCACCAGATAAATGTGTGTAGGCTAACAGTTACTCGCTTTTTGTTGAGGAATTAGCCGATTACGTGCTGCATTATTGCCCTCAGTATGAAGCCTGAAACAGAGTCCAGTGTCCACGAACGCCATCAGGGCAAAAGAGGGATTCCACCAAGTCAGTTTCCTGAACGTAGAAAACTAGCGACAGCTCTCTTTAACAGAGGATAAATTTGCTGAATTTAATACTTGTGGGTAGCTTTTTCCAGATTGCTATAGCGTTTACTGAAAAAACTGACGGTATCTAACTGTGCGTGCCAGAGGAAGAAATAAAGAGACAGCCCGATGACTGTTGCACCGAGAGTGGCCATGCTGCCTCAGAGTAGTAAGGGAATTAAAGTTTCGACTGTTTAAAAGTTTAAACAGTAAAAATAATCCCTTCTGTAATCTGCGAAGCCAAAACGGGTCAAGTTAAGTAAGCTCACAGTGTTTTTGGTAGGAAAGGTTTCGGTTTTCTGAAGTGAAAACTCTTTTAGTAAATAAATACTGGACCAATTGTATCTTCTTCCATTCACTAGCGCGCAGAAGGCTAAATAGAGAAGAGCAGCATTCCAGACTATGTCCAACGTACATTTTAGAAAGGCTGATTCTAATATTAAAAGTTTTAAAATTTCGAGACAATCAGATTAATACCACTAGAATATGATATGTCCAGATCCCTAATAACTCCACGCACATGTATATCATGACCGTCTATGCTTAGCGGGGATTGATGATTGTCACCAACCACCATAACGGAGCATTTGTGCCAAGAAAGGGAAAGGCAAAATGTGCAAAACCACTGAGCAAATGCCTGAAGATCGTGTTTTAAGAACCCAAGCGCGATGTTGCAATCTGCAGGTTTATATTGATAGACAACTTTTAAATCGTGAGCGTACGTAAAGGGCCTACTATACTGAAAACAATCACAAATATTGCTGACAAAAAGACAAAATAGGAGCGGGCCAAGAACGCTACCCTGAATAACTTCACTCCTCACAGGTGTGGGGTTGAAAATAACATTGGATATTTAAACTCGTTGTGTGCGAGCATCCAAATAGGAAGATATTAAGTTCAGAAGCTTGTTACCTATGCTGAAGGAGGCAAGTTTCGGCAGCAGGAGATCATGGTTAACATGATCAAAAACCTAAATGAAATCGAAATAGACGGTAAAATGGGCAAAACCCCTGTCTCTAGATTGTAGCACACGATCAAAGAAAGAGAGCCGGCCGGTGTCAAAAGATGTTTTTCGAGGAACCCATGCTGAGCCGCATTGACACTTAAAATAATTTCAGAAAAAATTACTACTATAACTCAAATAAACCCATAGAGATCTCATTATACCAATTCCATGGTCAATATCAGGTTAGAAACAAATAAAAAAATTATTTTTCATGGGACCTAGTTAGAACTCACCAGTGTGTTTGAAGGTTACACTGACAATTGCTGACAACCTCTGCAGAAAATAAGATCAATTATGTTTGATCCTCGGGTGGGAAAATCAACTACCTGGTCTCACATGCCAATATCTATGGCCTTCGGCCAGTCTTCGAACATTGCAGGACCGGAAGGTGGAAACCATTGAACTTCAGGAAGATTGGAGACACCTACAATCAAGCAGTACTTCAGCTGTGGCGTGAAATTCCTGCGAGAGACAGAGATTTTAATCCTCGCTGGCGTTGGGTAGGCGATACAAACAACAAACGAGTAAAGACTGGTTAATCTTTAAAACAACTTGGAGCCAACAGCTCTCTTCTACCGCGGAAAATGGTCAATAGTCCAAAGGCAGAAATTTAATAGGTTGCTTGCCATAAATGCAGCTTCTTCCGCCATGGTTCTCGTGTCAATCATTCCGAATGAAGGTGTAGCCTGAAATAGAGAGCCCAGAGTCAGCTACGCAGGGTGTTGCCCATTGCTCTATAACTTATAATGTCTGGACGGCGGACAAAAACCAGTCTGGAGCAGAGGCATCTTATAAAGCACAGATCTGGCATTTAAAACGACCAGATAATGTGTGCGTTTCGGGTTTCTGTGACAGTCCAATGAAGCTGTCAGAGTGATTGCCTTTGGCCAAAGAAATGAATTTTTCAATTGAACGATTTGTTCGTCCCTCATTTTGAGACGTGACTCGTCATTTCTATGAACCGAAAGGTGCAAGACCGTTTTATTATTGAGGAGGTAGTATCTTGTCCATCACTAATTATTTGTATACATAGTTATTTTCTATTAGTTGTCATTATTCCTGTATTTTAATTTGAAAGGTTAAATGCAGTGCCCTCGACGACCCTATTTATGTCCTAAAACGCTTACATATTAACAGTCAGCATAAACGTTCTCAATTTTGGGATATGTTTCGGTCAAAATACAACAAAATTTTCGTTGATTAAATGAACGAGTCTAACTGTTATAAGACTGGAACTTTTGAAGAATTGTCATTATAAAACCTCTGTATCCTACATATTCAAATACTTGGTACTTGATGCCAGCTAACCGATCCTACTTTTGCAGAATTCGGAGATTGGAAGCTGACTTTTGTCTTATTTGCTGCATTAATAATTGCTGAAATCTTCCTCGAATTTCAGCTCTCACTTTGTTAAGAGCTTCGCATCCATTATCCTGTCGCCCTGGCAAAAGGCTATTCTCGGATGTATTTACTACCCGCCTAATTCATCATCCGATGATGATGTGAAACTTTGTGAAATTTTTAAATTGGTTTCGGAGTCCAATTGTAACATTAAAATAATCGCTGGGGATTTTAATTTTCCAGAAATTGACCGGATTTTAAACTTTTGTCCACCCAGATTTCAGCCTTTCCTAGATACAATTAATTTCTCTAATTGGTCACAGCTTGTCCGTTCTTCAACGAGAGACAAGCATATTTTAGATCTGATTTTCACAAATGACATTGCTCCCCTCTTTGTTGATTTTAAGCAGGGCCTCTTCCAAAGTGACCATACATTAATTCACTGTTGCTTACCAATTGTTTCATCGAAAAAGGCTAGCGCCGTTCGTACCTATCATAATTTTAACCTCGCAGATATGAGCTTAAATAACAGCTTTTTGGACTCATTGGATTGGCAGCATCTCTCCTCCATGAACGATGCAGCAAGTCTTTGTGACTTCATGTCAGTCGTTTCAAATAACATCCTGGAATTTGTGCCAATCAAAATTGTCAAGCCATACACTTCGGAATCCACCGTCCCCCACTTTCTTTTGCCAAGACTAAAGAAATTGAGGAAGTAATTAAAAGATCAATATACTAGTTCGTTATCTGTACATCTAAGGATTGCAGAGATTTTTGAATTAGCCTCTAAGATTCGGCTTCCACGGGACAAACATAGGGAATCATGCGCACTCAGCGAGCCAAACTCTGCAAAATCTGTTGCTTAACTGTTCCGCCGTCGATCCTGCTTAAACGAGGTTATGAAATACCTCCATTACTTAATGAAACTAAGAAATTCATTCTCGAAGACTCTGAGAAGGCAGAATTGTTTAGTGCATTCTTTGCAAGTCATCTTCCGATGGAATCTGAACAGGTTCCGACGTTTCAGGCATCCTCATTTAATGTTATCAGTACCATTGATTTCTCCATAGAACTAATTCGTAAGCAAATAATGCGTCTGAAAAACTCGCACTTTTCGGGGACTGACGGTATTCCAAACTCAGTTATTAAGAGAGTGCCGAGCTTTCGCCGATTGCTTATCCATGTATTCTCAGTTTATATTCTAAACGGATTCTTTCCTGACTCATGGAAGACATCTATTATTCTTCCTGTCTTCAAGTCGGGATCTCGTTCGGACGTAAATAATTATCGAGGCGTTCACAAAACCCCGGCTCTAGCAAAACCTCTTGAAAAAATTATTTTTAATCAAATTCTCGACTTTTGCTTAGAAAATAAGCTCTTAAGCGACTCACAATATGGTTTTCTACCTGGGAGATCATGCGAAGTGTGTCATTTAGCTTCTCTTAACCTCGTCACTTCCCTTCGTAATGAGCAGCAGTCAGTGGTTGTGATCTACTTTGACCTGAGCAAAGCCTTTGACAAGGTACCGCACAAACGACTTCTAGTGAAACTGGAAGCCCTCGGCATCCGGCCTCCTCTCCTTGACTTCATTGGTTCCTACTTGTCTAACCGCAGCCAGAAGGTCTTAGTAGGTAATAGCAACTCGACGCCTCAACCGATCACGAGTGGCGTTTTTCAAGGCACGGTTCTAGGTCCCCTTCTCTTTATTCTGTACATAAACGAAATTTCAGCTTTACTTACAAATTCACAAAATTTCGTTTACGCTGATGATCTCAAGTGCATTTATTCATTTTCTAAAGACACTGCCAATAGTTGCGTGGATAAAATTAACACTGATCTAGTTATGCTCTCACGTTGGAGCTGTACTTGGCAGATGGAGTTTTCTTCATCCAAGTGTAGTTTTATGTGTTTTGGCCCCGCTAAGCTTCCTGGACCCCTCGTATTTCAAAAAGTACACTTTTAGTACGATCAACCATAAAAGACTTAGGTCTAAGTTACACGAACAAGCTAGCATTATCGCCTCATGCAGATCGAATTTCTGCAAAGGCTGCACAGATATGTTGTTTTATATCGCATAATTTCTTCCTTCCGGAAATTAAGTTAAACATGTACCGCATGTTTGTTCTTCCTATCATAGAATACTGCTGTCCCCTCTTTGGCCTGATGAACGCCTCTGACCGCAGTAAGATTGAAAAAGTTCAGAGGGTTTTTACTCGAAGACTATTTTCTCTTCCTGGATCCAGTATCTCTTATACAGATAGATGCCAGTTAGCAAACATTAAATTTCTGTGGGTTAGAAAACTCGAAGCCGGTCTCTGCTTCCTGTTTCGCGTTAACTCTAGCCCAAATCTCCCACGAATTAACGCTCTCACTCCGGTAGATCGACCCTATGCCACTCGTAATTCCTCGATGATCATTTCACCACCCCTTAGCCCCACAACTAACCGGTCTCAGTTTTTTGCCTCAAAATATGCCTTCATTTGGAATAATCTTCCACTGCAAATAAGGTTGTCGTCCACATTAGCTATTTTCAAAACAAAGTTACGCAAACATTTAACTTCGGAAGATATAAAGTCCTTATTGTCTGTTTCCTTCCCTAACTCGCAACTTTTGGATTTCGAAAAGGGTCCTCCTGGTATTTGAGGCAGCTCCCTTGATATTATATTGGTCTCTTATAATATGTCCATCATCCTCTGCAGAGTCAATAACCACCAATTAGTTGCTATCCAACTTGGACAATTTGATCTTCGTTACCCCTTCACTAGGACTGATCCAGGCAATACTGTTTCAACTGCATGTACTTACTTGCTTCCTGTTCATCTGGAATTCTTTCTTGTGCCGAAATTCGTCATAAAACGGACCAAATTAGAATTTGTTTATCATCTTATTCAAGTTGACTGCGCAGGCTCTGCACCAATAAAAACTGAGAACCACTCAGAGAACCAAACGTGTACAACCTCGTGAAGATCTGAAGTTATCCAGGACCTTCGACATCTCCGAACGGCTGAGTCGTTCCTGAATATCCTTCATACCGTTTATAGTATTTTTCAAAAGCGTTTTTGAACAAGTATAAACATTTTTTTGCTCATATTGCATTAAATACTCGCCATACTCCAAAGCCAGTCGGAAATTTTTCGTTATACGCTCAAAATAGAACATACTTTTACGCAGTGTTTTAACATTTATGGACTCAAAACATTTGTTTGCTAGCAACAGAACCAGTCACGGAACTTCCTTTAAAGGAAAGCCTGTTGAGCTGGCTTCGACATCCACGACTGGCACTCAATCAATTTATACTTGTAACCAAAAACCAGCAAAGCGCGCAAAAAGCGTAATGGCAGCCAAATCCGTTGGCTACGAGGACGAATCTTGCGTTGGATGTTCTTATATTTACTTAGCGTTCAGAAACTGGAAAATGAGCTTGCAGACTTAAGGAAGCTCTTGCAAGATAACATTACTCGACGAAATACGCTTAGCAATATTCCAGTTAAAAAGGCAGTGACTAAAGCACCAAAAGTATCAAAAACTACAACTGGTTACAGCTCACAATGTTCGGACGCGATTACCCATAACGACCGGATAACAGGAGCACAGTCTCTGAATCCTACGGACGACGACCAGAGCAAACCACAAATCTCATCCTGCTATCTTGGGTGTTATAAAGAGCCCGTAGTTGAATCCGAAGAAACAAACGCGTGGCAAGCTGCAATGGGGAAACACCACAACAGGAGGACAAAGTCACAATCAACTCTGATGGATTCATTGAAGCCTTCAGATGAGAGTATGGTCAGAGGTAGACTTAATCCCAACGAGGGCTGTCTAAACCGTTCTCGTGCCCCTAAGGAGAACTTAGGAAGAAGCGAAAATTCCAAGCACCAGGATCGACAACAGTGTTTAGTTATTCAGGGTTTGCACGAGTCAACTGCAGTACAACCAGAGGACCGTGTCGCCGAAGACCTTGCTTCATTTAATTGCCTCCTAAACCAGTTGCTCCCACCGGGCATGGAAGTAAAAGTTATTAAAGCATTCCGGATCGGCAAAAAGTCTGAAGACAGCCTAGGAACGCCGCGACCGCGACCTCTGAAAAATAATGCTAGAGAGCAAAGACCAAATCAAGGCGATCCTATCCAAAAAAACTAACCTACGTCACTCGCATAAAGAGGTTTTTTTCAACCGGACTACTCCCCTGCGGACAGGCTGAAACGCCGGGAACTTGTCTTGGAACTACAATCAAGACTGAAGGCTGGCGAACACAATCTGGCTATTTTCAAGGGGAAGGTAGTTCAAAAAGAATACGAATTTTCCATTGAACCAACCGATTGTTCTGAGGACAATGGCAGCCACCTCACTAACGCCAAAACCATCAGGGAACCAATTGCCCAAAGAGATGTCAGAACTGATTCCGTAACGCCCAGCGTTCTCACTAAAGAAACCAGAGTTACCGAAAAATCATCAAGAAACGGAAAAAGACATACGACCTTGACGTTAGAGGAGACGCAGTTGGGCCCATAAATTTGACAAACGCAACAGGAAATTTGGTTGGCGCAAAATTGAAGTGCTTGTATACAAATACGCAAAGCCTTTTATCAAAACTTGATGAGTTAAAAATTTGCCTTGCCGAAGTATCTCCGGATGTGATAGCAGTAACCGAAACCTGGCTGTCGGGCAGTATTCGAGATAGCGAAATAACATTGTCTGGGTACCAAATATATCGGAGGGACAGAGAAAACCGACAGGGTGGTGGAATAATTGTGTATGTGAAAGACGTGCTTATAGTGTCTGACAAGACGAGCAAGTTTGCGTGCAGCACGGAAGCCATATGGTTGAACATCAAGGCTCTTGGCTCTCCATGTCTGGATGTCCTCATTGTCTATCGGCCACCTAGGATAGACCGAGTCGCGGACACCCACTTGTTGGAACAATTAGAAAATTTCTCCAGTAGACCTAATGTAATGATTATGGGTGACTTCAACGCACCAGGAATAAACTGGAGCACTGTTCAATCATCATGCCCGAACTCGACTTTTGATTATGTTTTTTTCTGCAAAAGACCTTGAATGCACTCCTCACACAGCATGTCCCTTTCCCCACCAGAACACGTGAAGGACAAAGGGCTTACTGTCTCGACCTGGTTTTCACGAAAACATCAGGCAGCATTGACGAGATTATTTCAATGCCTCCGCTCGGTCGTAGTGATCACGTGGTGCTTATATGGGACTACTCCTTATTCTCCGTTGCGCCTGCTATAGAGGAAATACAGCGTAACGTTTGGCGAGGAAACTTCCATCAGATGCGAGCAGATTTAACACACATCAACTGGACCTCAATGTTTTCGAGCACCGTAAACGAAGATTGGGAGTCTTTCCGAAATGTTCTTCTGCAACTTATTGACAACCACTGCCCGCTAACGAGTGTCCATCACAGCAAGCGTCCTGGGTGGCTAGACAGCAACTTAAAAAGGGAAATAAACAGGAAGCACAAGTTGTGGAAAAAATATTGCGAGTCTAATCAAGTCGCCTATTTTAATAAGTATAAAGCACAGAGAAAAACAAAAATGAGAAGCCTTATTCTTAAAACGTGAAGAGAATTTGAGAAGACTTTGCTGCAAAAGGCAACGCAGAATCCAAAGTTAGTCTACAGTTACCTCCGTAGATGTACAAGGAATAAACACCAAATACCACTGATTAAGACTGCCATGGGCGTCGAAATTTCTGAAAACAGGGAATAAGCCGAGTACTTTTCACAGTTCTACCGCTCAGTCTTCACAAACGAGGCAAGGTTCCTTCGTCCCTCAGTGGATAACCCGCCGACTGCAAGCATTAGCCACATACTATTCTCAGAATTTCTGATCCAAAAAGGAATTAAAAGAACTAAAAAGAGTCGAAATCCCCAGGACCAGACGAGCTTCCACCCAAGCTTCTGAAAGAACTCGCCAATGAACTTTCCGCACCTTTGTCAGTGCTCTTTCAAAAGTCCTTTGACTCCGGAACACTTCCTTTTGATTGGAAGCTGGCACATATAACTCCCTTGTACAAAAGCGGTAGCCGGGCGTCAGTGACAAACTACAGGCCCATAAGCTTAACATGCATCCTTGGCAAGATTATGGAAAGGATCATCAAGAGCGTATTGGTGAAATTCCTAGAGACTCATAATTTGTTATCAAGCTGTCAACACGGGTTCAGAAAAGTAAGATCATGCACAACGAATTTGCTGTATTCGCTCCAGAGGTGGACCCATGCACTTGGAGATAGACACGCGGTTCACATTGCCTTCATTGACTTTCAAAAGGCCTTCGATACTGTGCCGCACGAGAGACTGCTGTACAAGCTAGAAAGAATTGGAATCAGAGGTCACCTCCTCAAGTGGATCGAAAACTTCCTCGTGGGTCGGCACCAGGTTGTGTGCATCGGCCAAGAGGGGTCAAGTTCTGCTGCGGTCGAGACTGGGGTTCCTCAGGGTTCAGTACTAGGGCCAATACTGTTTTTAATATACGTGAACGATTGTGTCAGGAATTTCGACTGTGAAGCAGCAATGTTTGCCGATGACATTAAAATCTGGAATGTAATCCAGAGTCCTGCTGACGGAGATAAACTGCAGATCAACCTAACACGGTTGGAGGAGTGGTCGAATCATTGGCTTTTGTGGTTCAACGTCGATAAGTGTACAATACTTTGCTTAGGCAACCCATCTGGATCTGCTGAAAGTAGAAGTTACTTTCTCAACGGTTAAGCCTTAAAGACGTGGAAACCCAAAAAGGACCTTGGTGTGCTGACGACCACCACCTTAAAACCATCGTCTCACTGCTCGAAAGTGGCGAAGAGGGCAATTTCGGTGTTGCATGCCATCAGGCAAGCCATTTTGGATTTTGATGAAGATCTTTCCGCTAAGACCTTTGGAACATTCATTAGGCCGCATTTGGAATATGCTATGCACGCCTGGAAACCCTGGACAGTTCATGATCAGAACTGCCTCGAAAGAGTACAGAGGAAAGCCACCAAAATGGTTAGAAGTCAAAGCTCCCTGCCATATCCAACCCACCAAATGAATCTTAATCTGTTCCCTTTGAGTTATAGGCAAATGCGTGGTGATCTCCTGCAGACATTCCGCATTGTGAAGGGATTGGATTGTTGCCTGGAATTCTCGGACTTCTTTGAATTTGCCACCACGACCCATCTCCGAGGTCACCCATTGAAACTGCGTGTCCAGCAGGCGAGACTGGATGTGTGCAAATTCTCATTCTCTGTCAGAGTGGTTAAACCATGGAATGCCCTCCCTGAAAACGTTGTGATGTCACCATCGCTGGAAAGCTTTAAAAGGAACCTTGACAGTTTTATGTTCCGCAACGAGCCTGAGCGATGAGGAATTTATCTTAACCCTCGAGAGTCGTGCACCACTTGTCATATTTTATGACCGCCTTGTACCTTTGCAACCCACACGGTTTCTCTGTATGCTGCACTTAATTTTACGTTACAAATAGGGTACGCAAAGGCCCATGCCTATTTCCCTCAATAAATTGAATTGAATTGAATTGAATTGAATTGAATATGTCCATCATCCTCTGCAGAGTCAATCTTTGCATTCAATTTTTGCCCCCCTCCTTTTTAACTAGCATCGCTAAGTCTTGACAACCTTGGTACTTTCCTCCGCTTTTGCAACCCCGACGATGGTCTCCAGGTTCAGTTGAGGATCAAGGCGGGTTCTGATGGTTTTGCCTCTTTGATTGGTGGACTATGCAGTCGGCAAGGTCGCATCTTGATGATGATCTAATGACCTCTACTGTCCCCTCTTCGTTTTGACCTGGTGTCCACGATGAATTAGTCCTCTCTCACCTCCACTGGTGGTTACAAACAGTAGCTCTGACTGCTATATTATCTATCACACGACAAGGAGCGTTCCGAACCCTCATACATTGTCAGCAACATCACAGCACTACCCCATGGCATCTAGCTATTAATTTTTTAGTGAAACAGTTTTTTTCTCCTATTTTTTTTAACTTGGCAGCTCGCTGAACTCCGCTTCCGATTTAACCGTAGGATTTGTTTTACTGCTTCTTTTCTAGTTCACCTTTTTTGTTAAAGATTGTTGACTATGGTTTTAAAAATGGCAAATCGCTCTGAATCGGATATGCCTACCATATTGTTCATTTCTGCTGTTAATATGGCTGCTCACATAGTGCAGCAATTATCCACTTTGTATTTATTTATACCGCGATATTAAGTTTGAAATGACGCGGCTCTCTGGGCCTTAAATATACAATTTATTTATTATTTATTTATATAACAATCATTTCTCTTCCTTGATTAGGCCTTTTCCTGCCACCCCCACCTCCAGACGCTCGGTCTTTGTTATTTCTGAGCATACCCTTCTTTTGCATAACCTGCAGATAGCAGATCGTCAACTGGTTCACCTGTTTTAAGAAAAGATCATGTTAGTCTGAAAATTGACTCGATTAACCTTTTCTTTTCCTTATTCTTCTAAAGCAGCTTGCTCAATGACTTCGAAAAGGAACTATAATACATTTCGGAGACAATCCGCAGCACCGTGTCCACTCGCATTTTCATCGCTGCCTGCGAGTTCAACCGTCAAGATCCCTCATCAGAAAATTTGATTTTCGCAGTCTGAGCAGAGAAGGTTTCACGGAACATGACGTTCTCCCCAATCCACCTCTTCGACATATAATCGGGGCCATGTTAACGCAAATGCTAAACCGCCTCCATTTCATCCGTCACTCACCCTCATTAGGATTTCATTCTGGTCACTGCGATGTCGATGCCCAACCTTCATTGTCGGCCTCACCGTGACAGCCTAGCATCCACATGCAGTCTCTAATGGCAATTTGTACTCAATTCGTGATTTTTTTACAGTTCGTCCCATCCTCAGAAAGAACCTACCTTACTCTACCGTTCCCCTCGCGAAGCAGCTTTTCACTGGAAGTGCCGGGTTCGTAAACTTTTCTCGCATTCTATCTTTAGGATATTTCCAAGCTTCTAGCCCAGTCTTCTGGGCTTCAAACAGGCGCGGCAAAAATAGTGGTGATAGCAGCTAATTTTTTACAGGGCAATGTATGCTGTATTGCAATGAGTCGATCGTTGGTTCCAGGTGTGAGGAAGGACAAAGTCTTCACAGTTTTGTTCTCACTAGCAAAGACAATATCAGCATCTTGTCATTAAGACGGCCACTTCAGAGGACAATATATTACACTTTTACGCAATTACTTTGGCCTGAGGTTGGAAACCAGCGCTCATTGAGGCCACCGATGTCCACCGCAGAGCGAAATCATGCGTTGGCGACCAGGGCTTCTTTTTGCCTTATCTATTGGTTGTCGGTTTAACTGAAAACGAAAACATATTACGAATTGCCAAAAATGCCCGAGCGCATCCTGACAACAGGAAAATGAATATTGTGATCAAAATGCACATGCCTGGTGTGGTAAGGTCACACTGCGGCAACCCACACAGAGCATACGAAACAGAATTTGAGGGCAAAATATCCAGTCCCTTCTACCGAGAGTTAAAAAGTAACATATCTTTAGTTAAGGCTGCTTAGACATCCCTGGTGGCCACGTAATTTCATTGTGACAGACGGCAAAGAGTAGGGAGAAAGTGGTCATAAAAAGCCTGCATATTTAGATAGACCTCTCCATAGGACTTTGACCGCTATGAAGAATGAGACGGATTATTTATAACTGTGATTGAGTAACGAAAACAAACAACACCTAACCTAGTGTAAAAAAATTAAAAATAGCAGAGAAGCTGTTTAAATCTGTGCAAAGTCTGGTCGTTATCTAGAAGTAAGTCTAAATCTTGACGAATTTCAACAAGACTGAATGAAGTGTCTGAATCTACCTTGACCACGTCTATGTGTGACGCAGCAAACGTGCTTTCGCATTTCTGACTGAATCTGGTAAGACAACCCTACTGAATGGTAAGAGATACCCAAAATAGTCCCAATTAATTGAGAACAAAATTTAATTCACCTTAATTAGGAAATAAGACTTTCGCAGTTTAATTCCCTGTTTATATCTGTAAAAGCAGTGGAATCAAGGTTAACAGCAGTAATTCTGGAAAGTACAGACTTATCGGTCTATTCAAGCCAGGCGCAAACTGACACCGTTGATAGGATCTCGAATCCGAATGAAAACTATTTTTTCATGAAATGAGCATCACTTCTACATTTGGCTGCCTCACCAGCGTGTGAATGCACAACCACGGTATGGCGTCCGTTCGAGGCTCCAACGACTCACTGCCAGAAATCGTTCCATAGGATGTACGTATGAACCAACGTTCTCGGCAGTTTACAGGGCCGACAATGCAGGTGATCAGATCTGACAAGTAAAAGTATTCAGCGAAATTTAGAACTCACTCGCTGCCTTTAAGAATCCAAAAGGTCTGAATGAGGTTACCACTCAGTTGCCTAGACTTAAAAACACGCATGCATGTCTGCAAGTCTGGCTTCATATGACAGAACACAAAGATTGTTAAGCAATTGAACCTTCACCAGCGTTCCTTTGAGCAGTTTATAATCTGTCTTAAGCAAGGGACAACAGCAGCTTGCAAATGAGATCAAAAAAAAATGACCCGTAGGTTTTACCGAACAGTTCCTCATTACAATTTAGAAAGAGGTTTAGGCGTGGAAGTCCTCCTTTTCTTCCATACGTGAAAGGTGTTACCCGAAGATGGATCTTCCTCGTTGATCCTTCAGGTACGGAACTCTAGAACGCACCCTAATCAACGTTGCCATTTGAGGGGCAGCTATCTGACTTACTGCTAATTTTATCAAGACATTGTTGAAATGTGTGCTTATCTGCACCAAAACCGATGGCTTTCAAGAGTTTGACATAGACAGCATATATGACAACCTAGGCTACAACGCCGACATGTTTGATGACGAGGTCAAACTCGTGAGAGCCATCAAGTTTGACGCACTTAAGCTCACGTTTAAAGTAGTCTTCACCGACTTAGCAGTTGATCGGATCGCTGGTCTCAAATTTTAACGTTGATGAGTTCGTGGTCCTAAGGTTCCGTACCTGAAAAACAAACGCGAAAGGTTATTTCTTCCGAGGCTTTTTTGTGGACAACCACTTTTAAATGTTAAGTAACAGAATGACCTTTGAGATCACATAATCTCCACCTCTTTTTAAAACTTCATCGGGATTGTGGTCCCTGCACTGAACATAAATAGCTTCGTGAAACCACAGGAAAATTTAGTATTTATCCAAAACAGAAAGGAAGAAACACCTCATGCAATAAAGCACTCAGCATATTTATAACCCGACAAGTTTGATCGTTCATCGGAAAAACCTATTTCCACCCGGATCTTGGTGATCTAAAGAAGATTCTTACCTGCTTCCGAGTTCCGCTGGCTCTACTGTGTGCTTAGTCTACACGCGTTTACGCATCCGCAGGTAATTTTGTTCAAGTGTCCATACACCTAGCGCACCGAATTCCTTTTGTTTGATTCCTGTCCATCCGGCTTGCGATCTGGTGATCGGCCGTGCAGTGGACAAGGACCATCTTCTTGATGAGGTATTTTGGAAGAAACATCTCAAATGTGCGTACATCTTGCAGAAACTCATCAAAATGCTACGATTGTATAAAATCGTTCAAGAAACAGAAGCCTTACATATCGATAACCTATTCTTCTGGGTACGGAGATGGGAACTGCAGGCAAGTTGCGGCCAAAGGTGAAAAGAGCTAGTGATGACGCGAACTGAACCAGTCCAATACGCTGTTTTCTGCCAACCCAGATTGAAGTGGTTTTTCCAGAAACCCGCTTTGCCTTCTCTATCATATTCGTTGGAATCGAACAGTACTGATGTTCAATAAAGGGGTAAAAATCATATTAGGACATCCGGTTGAAACCTATAAATTTAAGAAAAGCTTCAGAGCACTGTACTTAAACCCTGCATGGGGAAGTTCGTTTTCCCTTCAGTAAGTAGCAACTTAATTATCTCGGACAACAACATGGTTGTATACAGGGAGCAATCATTCAGATCTTTGGCGTACATTGAGCTCTCAACCAATGAGAGTGCAATAGTCCCAAATTTTGAAAAGAACAGGGTAGTTGCATTGAGCCGTAATACGAATAGGAAAGACGAAATGTGTACTCATAAAAATTACTTTGCTGATTTTATCGGTATAAAATCTTTTGTTATGCCATCAACAGGATAGACATCTAAAGATACTTTAATTCCACCACATTTACTCATCTGCCGTCATGGTCAATCGCCCACTTTTGAACATGAGCCAGTCAATATTAAAGATAGTAACAGGAGTGAGCAAACATCAAGGTTCAAGCTATATGCCGAGTTTATCTGGCTTTAAGCTTACATAGATTTTGCGCATCTACATAAATACACTACCCAAGTTCCCTCGCCTTGTCGTTAAGTTCACTAAATAATACAAAGGGCTGAACAGTGAGGTTACTAGTTTGGCATTTGAATGCATTGGTGTATCATTGCACAGATCCTTATCCGCTTTTCGGTGATTTGAATTTCGAGCCATCTGATACGAAGGCGGCAGCAGGCATAGGATTGTAACACACCACGACTTCGACGGAGTTGTTTATATGTGCTGAGGTTAGTTGGGCGTGGAACCCGTATGGGAATGGTGTGATCATTTTTCAGCAAAGATAACCGGTGGTCCTTCCATCTCTACTACTAACAGCTTCCATATTCTCGCCTTCTGTCCGGTACTTATGTCCTCCACCGGCAAACAACTCAAAGTCTCTTGCTCGCAGTTTCCGTCAGCGCTACCATCCCCGCCGGTGTCTAACTTAAATGACGTGACCACCCACCTTGTGTTTGTTATATTCCCAGCTTACTATTTTATAATTTAGTTACCGAAACATGGATTATATATGCTACGGACCCATTTTCTTTCTATATATATGCATGAGTGCTTGACTAGTTTGTAACGGATGCTGTCCAGCATTACATAACAAGAGAGCTATTCCACGTGATATATTCAATCGTGTGTGCTACCCTCGACGTCTTCGGCCGCCACAGGAGTAATGAACTTGACTGTAAACAATAGATCCTTTGACAAACCGGTGAGACAAAATCTGACATTCGCCAAGCCATATGCGAGAAATACGGCTATCTAGTAAAAAGTCGAGATACGCCACCTGAATAGTTGGTTGCCGACATGATCAATTTGCCTTTAGCTCTCGAAATGTTATTGGTGTCGTCGTTGTGTTCTTTCATGCAAACGACGGCAGCCTGCGCAATAACGTCAAGGTTTTGGATTAGTTCCATTTTTGCGTGAAGTCCAGGATGAACCGAATACTCTTAATAAAAAACGGAAGTCAATTTCCGACACAGTTTAACTTGTTGATGCCATCTTTTAAACCTCGGTCATCAGGGGCTCCAGACAAGGACCTTAATTCCGGAAAAGAGGGCGGTTAAATGTCCACGTCAGTCAAATGTAGCGCACAATACAGTTTACGACGTTGTGACTAGTATCAAGAGAGAATTGGTTGCAGTTTAGCGGTGAGAGGGAGAATTGACTGAGCCGACATATTTTGAGGGCCGAAGCTTAGGCGTTTCCTATTGTTGGAACCCCGAGCACTGGATTAGGAAACTAAGAGCTGTAAGAGAAGACGAAGCTTTTAAATGCCATCTGATTTTGCTAGTTATAGTGTAGATTTTGAGGGAAGATTGGCTGACCGATACAGTACTCGAGAAGTTTGAGGCTGGAGTCACTTCTTGTACATGGATTACGTTGCGGTAGTTTATTTCTTAACCTGTCCTGCCATATAAGCTAGCTATACTTTCACTGTACACTATACACTGTAGAAGTTATTTAAAACGAACACGGTGCTTCGATGCTACATAGTTCGGTTCTACGATGTTACTCTATTTTGCTTACGTTAGAGATTGTACAATAAATCACAAAAGCCAGCCAATTTCAATTTCCAGAGGAGAGGGAAGCAACACTGGACGGGGTTTATTGCCTAGCGGAGTCTTTGGATGATAATGCCTGTTGTCTATTGCTGAAGACATATAAATTGCCGAAAGTTTTGCGTTTTTAACAATAAAGCTACCCTACTCTGCTGACTGAGTTTTACACCCGGGATAGGCCTTGTTTTGTGATTGAATTTTCAATGGCCTCATAAATAGCAGTTACTGAGCTGTGGAAGTTGCAAGGAGGCCTGGAAGTCATGTCATGTCAACCGATGTTGAAATTGTTGTCGTCTTGGACAGAACTGTTTGTCATACATAAATCTAGGTTCAACCACTGCAGCACCGATTGATTCTCCCACCCCCTTATCAATAACTGTCGATGCAATTCTCTTACCCACTCATATTTCCCGTAACTGCACTTTGGTCAACAGAGATGCATGGCCTCCTGCAGCTGGGATTGACTTGGTTGGAACCGCGGATTGTTTGCGAAGTGCTAGGAAAGATATGTGCAGGATACCAGAACGAAACGGCTTGATGAGCTCTTAAACGACCTTCGATAATCTAACAAGTAAGGAATGCCTCTCTGGGTGTGACGTAAACTACATGCTTATCGTGTTTTGTCCCTTTTAAATTCACTAGTACTTCTAACCGAATTCTCTTGGATATCCGTGAACTCTGCTCAGTTTTGTGCTGGTCGTTCATTTGTTCTAATCGACAGTGACCAGCAACGCTAAGGGGTGGTACCAAGCGTGTATACGAGATTAGTGTGTAGAACCTGCATAGCATTGGACTTACTCTCTCCGTCCAGCTCCATCAAGCTTTGAGAACAAGCAGACAGATGGGGCGGGAGGCAGGCATGGAGTGGGACGCCCTGAGCTGTCAAGTCCTGCTGCGGCCGCGAAACACGTCAATCATAGCCAAAAAGAAGGGACCAAGTCATCCAGAAATCCCAAACTAACTCTCTACCAGCCTATCATGAGGCCGATCAGCTGCCTAGGGAGCTTTAGCAGTTTTCACAGACTAAGTCACTCTCCTAGCATGAACCACAACCAGCTTATTTACAGGATTATGATGCTCGAGCCAGGCTCATCTGAAAGGGATTCCACTGTGCCCGAGAATATAAACGGATTTGGTAAAAGGAAAACTGTTACCACTTTAGGGGTATTGCTCAGTTCAATTCAGTTTCATTAAGGGAAAGGTAATGAACGAGGGACAGAAGGTTGTCTCTACGTCACTCCACTGACCAGTTGACAAATATTTGATTAGCTGAAGAAGTTGTAGTTTTTCAATGTTGTGTTAGTAGTATTCGGGTACTTGCACAGTGAATGTACTTTTGCGTAGTTAATTTTAACTTTCAGCTGTATTCGGATTTATCCACTGTTTAATTGCTTTTCCAGCAAGCTGCCGATTTTTATTTACCTCTGCAAGACGTAGATCCTCCCAAATGGCGTGGTCCGAAGAAAGATAAAAAGATCACTGGTTCATAAATGGGAGTATAGTGAGTCACTGCATGTTGACTTCCTGAAAGGAATTATCCATTAAAATTTGCCACTGACATATGTCATATCAGATTTATTTGCTAATTACTGCCGTCACTGTAAGTGCTTTAGATAATGGCAATGGCTGACTTGTGGAATAAACATAATTTCCGTTAAAATAATTTGCGAAGCTGCTTCACTTAATCAATCGATTTTGTTATTCAACCACATAAACATTCATTGCATAACTTGAGGATTGCTGAACACGTGCTTCTTGCTGGGTGAAATACCATGTTCTTTGGTTTCAGAAAAATATCAGAAAAAACTTTACCATACAAGGGGTTTTATTGATTACGACAAGGACCGCTCAAGTTGACTGGTAACTGGCTATAGAAACAGGCGCATCTTAACTTGTTAGTAAAAACAGAGTATTATTTTCTTTATTACAACAGGTTCGTGTAGAAGGCTAAATCAAAATCGTTAAAAGATAAAAGAATGTTAGAAACTTACGTATCATACTCTATTAAGTGCCAAATGTGTGTGTTGTCACATGTTTGAATGCAATCACAAGCATTCGTATTTGAGTTTTCTACGTATCACTTTATATAGCACGTTTGAACCAGTTTTCTGATTCAATAGGCAACATGGACAGAACTATCGTTAAACCTGCTCCAAATCAATTTTACATAAAGTATTTGCCCATTTTTCGGGGCTAGAAGAATATTTCTAGGCTAACTTCCTCTATCCTTTGTGCAGCCAGTCACTTTTCGACCAGAAAACTTCATCGTTAAAGGCGTGTACTTTACAGTAGTTTTTTTAATTTATAGAACGCAGTATAAAACATGTTTGCAGTTTTAACAGCATTAACTCAATTTTCTATAAAATACACTGTTTGTCGTATCATGAAGCCAAACTTTGGTCGGCTACTTCAAAAGATTATCCATCTTCGCTCATCGGTCGTCGCATGACAGCTGAAGGTCGCGAAGAAAAAGGATACATTCAACATCTCTGAGTCTGTTAACTCTAAAAGCTATCTGTCGCACAAATAAACGTAAGGCGATTAAACGAACTGGAAAATGGTACAATTTGTAACTAGGTTCCATTGCTACTAACGAAGAAACCCCCCTAAAAATATAACAGGACCCACTGACTGGGCAAGCCACTAACGAAGTAAGAAAGAAGAAAAGTGAGTAGCGAAGCATTTGAATCATTTACAGAGTATATTTAGTTGAATGCAGCTTCCGTGATTTAAAGCTTGTTCCCTCGAGATCAATCTCAGAGGCCACCCACGTATGCGGCATCCAGGGAATCACACGGCTTCCGGAGTTGATCAACTCGAAAAAGTCCATAATATGTTGCGCCGTCCTCTCCGGGCAGCTGGGTGAGTGTGGTAGGTTAAGGTCTATTAGGTGACCGGCATAAAATATCGTTTCACGCCACATGTTCATTTGCTTTCGATAGATCTGCGTGAAAATTGTTTATGACTTGGAGAAAAGCTGCAGATCACAACAAAAATATTGGAACAAGAACAAGTTTGGATAAACAAAAAATAGTCCTCGTTACGCCATACCAATAACTGTTGACCATTTTATCCAGTTCTAATTAAAAGGCCACTGAAAAAATTGTCCACTACTGTCTTAGACTACAATCTGCAAACGCTTTGATAGGGACAAGTCATTTAGAGTAGAGACCAGTCCTAATGCTGAGAATTGTCGGACACTTAACCGCCAGTTAGGAACAAAAGCAGCGTAACTGTTGATTAAAGGACCTTGATAGGAGGTTACTAACAATGGTTAATTATCCCCCACTTCCACTTTGCTATCTGCTGAAAAATGTCTCAAACAGCTGGTAACTGAAGGCCACGCTCGTACGCAGCTGAAACCATAAATATGATCTAAAGGAGGAGATAAACTTACTCAGCATCTCACTACAGGACAGTAAACTGACATTACCTTCCTAGCTGCCAAAAAGCTGTCATCAAACCCGCTTGTAACGGAGGCCAGCACATGAAGTTTCAATAATAAATGTTGTCAGCTTGTTTGTTTAAGACCGCCTTCACTGAAAAGACATTTAGACGAAGAGGATACTTTTCCACCTCTAAACGAAGCGTGCCTTATTTTGGATCCAGATTTCATCTCTCTTCGTCCTGTTCAATGCAATCAAAAATGAATTTGGTTTGGCGGCCTATTTATTTAGTCCACTTTTACGTCTAATGCCCACGTAACAATTCTATTTTTCATGGATTTCTGTAATAATTGGATACGAATTAGTGACTGAATGGGGAAAAAGTGGTTGGTTTACAGTTAATATGGAACTGTGTTGTTCACAAAAATTACAAATGTTTCAGAGATGGTTAATTTGTGCCCTCGCTAGGTTTTCGATATAACTCGTATACTCGAGCTTACTTCGTCAAAACATTATTTACTCAGCGTCCAATAATGATTTCACTGGCATCATTAATCACACTTCCAAGATTCAACCACTGAATACAAACCGAGGCCTATGTGAACTATAACTTCCAAAATCAAGGACAGACGATGAAAGCACACTGTCCTCAGGCCCCCAGCCCGTTTCGAGTTCACTCTACGGTTAATCAGTCAATCTGGAAGAAGTTAACGCAGGCACACATAAATATCCTTCTATTCAGAATTTACAAGAGCTTATAACAACGGCCAGTTGCCGCTTACGTGATGTGCCAACAAATGTGGCAATTGGTATTGCGCTAGTGAACCCATCTTTGACCGCTGTGCCCAATTGAGCAACAAAATAATGTACCTATTTTTGTAAGCTAACCGCTGCGTTTTTCTTCTCTCACGCAACAGAATTGCAGCGCACGAAGCTCGTACTCCGTTTCCAGTATATGAAATGACATTGGCTGTTCTAATGATCGGGATCATTTACACTGAATCAACGAGAACAGAAACGCACCACCAAGTATAAGTAAGAAGGCAGTAAAACAGGTCTTTCAAATGACAATATTTGGCTTAGCTAGATTACTCTGGTAGGAGGTGAGGTGGCCTCAGTAACTTAACAAAAGTTACGCAAGACCAATTAACACTAAAGGAGTTGGTTTCGTTAAAACAAATAAGCTTTGAGAGATGGGCTGGATAAAATGCAAAATATCTGTAAACAAGGGTAAACTTATTACGTGGATTGATTATATAATGAAGTTAAAAAGTCTGGAAGAATTCGCTAAAACAAACTTTACTAACTAAAAATAATGCCTGAGGTCACTAGAAGCATTCCGAGTTATAAGAAATGCTATGATCGTCCTTAGTAAGGTTTGAAATTTACATTCAGATAAAAGGGACATCCGTAGTGTAAGCTCTTTAATTATTGTAATTAACTTCGTAGGGTGTGATAAAAGATTGCAACCAAAGGGTCCTGCAAAAGGCGACGGAGGGGTTACTTCATGGACAACTAAATAGCTCTCGCTGAATTCGAAAGTATATGAAATATCCTGTATTAACATGAGAAGTGTCATTTATGCTTATGCTTTTCAAAATCATACGTTTCCCGCTTTTCCATTTTTTTTCGTATCCAAGGCTTCTTACCCCATTTAACTACTTATAACCAAGAAGTATTATAGAGCCTGGTAGATAAGGTCCTTCTCTATTAACTACCTTTTTTTTCATATTTCATATTAAAAAACCTTTTTTCAGGCCAGTAACATAGGTCCTTTTTAAATTTCAAGCTCGCTGATTATAGAAACATTGAAACTTGTGCGACATTTCCTTTCGTTGTCCAAAATTCATAATGGCAACATTCGTGGATCAATTAGTTTCAATCCAAATAGAGTGAACATCTCCCAAGTAGCGTAATCTCAGGCATTCTCTATTGAAAGGCATTTAAGTGCATGTTAAGCCTACTGTCGGTCTAACAGACATCTGCTCGGCAATTGACATCACACGTGTGGATTACTACTGGGAACTTCGTGAAACTAAGGTCCTGCGGTTCAACTCAGGACTTATAAAAATACTGGACAGACTTCGAATTTAAGAATATAAAGTGGGTGCGACCTTCGAGATCGTAAAGTATGGGTCGATGTCAAAAGACATCTTAAATATAGCGTGAGCGGTAAGCTGTCCCTATGCTATTAAAGGCAAAAACGTTTTAACGGTATATTCCCTCCCATAAGCACCATTTGTGCTTCCCAAAAAACAGCTACTGTGCATAAATTCACCAGCAACAAAAAAAATTATATGGGGAAGTCCATTTTATTGACCGAGTTAATATGAATTCCCGATAATTTATAACTCGTCAACTGGAAGACCTGGTCTCTGTAATATGTAACTGATTTTTGATTAAACAAGCATGTAGGCACGATGTTTATTCAACTGCATTGATGGACGTCTGCATACCTGATTAAATGAGCTGGACTGCTGAATTCTTGTCTTCCAAGTCAGTTCTTGTGCGTCTCATCAGGCAAAGTGCATAGGGAGAAGAAGAGGCGCACGCTGGGACAAGAGCTTTACTCGCCTGACGGTTTTGGATTCCAACTCGAACCCATCATCAGAGACAGTATCACATACGTATAGTGCTGAACAAGCATGTATTTTCGGGTCTTCAAGCCCGTTTCTAGTGCCTTTTCTGATCGAAACCGACAAGAAAATGAGCCCGCGGCTCAATGGTTAGAACTTTAGACTTCGAATCAGCAGGTCGCGGGTTCGAACGTCGGGTTGGGCACAATATGAGTTTGGGTATGGCTAGCTAACGACGGCTAATAAGCCATAACTGGCCGTTACAGTCTTCCTCGTCTTTGTCGGCAATGTCATTATGCCTTTCTTTAAGTTTTTTTTCCTTCTTTGGAAGCACATTCTGAGAGAAGGAAACGTTGCCCTCTAGATTTATACTCAGGGGATTTTAGTATACTATTTTAAGCTTCAATGAGCCATAAATTCCCCAGCGGATACGCAAGTTTCAAGAGGGTTGTAAGTTAATATTTTAAAAACCAAGAAACCAGACTTAAGTGCCCAAAGGTCACATTGTTTTAGAGTGTTAAGTTGTAAAACGTGAAATTTTAAATAGCGTTTCGGACATCGTTAACTTTTCTAATATTAAAGGCAATTCAGATAGAATATTATACGAAGACAATTTTATTAAAAAAGTTATCTGCGCCTACTTTCCAGTTTGTGATAGGGAGATAAACCACAGTGTACTTCAGTTTATGAATGTTAGATAACTTCTACTGGTTGATTTTCGATTATACTTTAGGTTTGCTTTATAAGATAGCCTTGCAATTCACTAATCTATTTACTCGGACAACCAAAAACTCGATTACGGATAAAATGAATCCTTTAAGGGGTAATGGGGTACAGAGCAGGGGCACTGTCTACCTTCATATCGGTATCATTTGTCGGCGCTTCCGGTGCAAGCAAGACGGAAAGACAGGCCAGTTCAGCCGAAGAACGCCATTGACTCAAGAGGTAGGTTCCCGAGACCATGATTGGAATTCGTCTGCATTTTATTGCCTGCCTCAAACAAGTGAGTAACCGTTCCGTAGTCTCTAGACAATATTTATTGTGAGCTGCCAAATAGTAAAAATATAAAGAGCACCATTTCAGTTAACACCAGTCTGATCATATAAGTATTCAACATTCGTATATGTAATGAGAAAAGAATTAGAGTAGCCTTAAGATAATCCAAGTTAAGCAAAAATATACACTCTTACCATACTTAAAATTCCGTGTTATTTTGGGGAGGACTGTTTTATTTTTCCTCCTGTGCAAGATCAACCACCTTGACTCGGCAAAAATGAACAGTTACTAGCCCGTGACAGTTAGCCGCTTTCACCAGCATAAAAGGAACATGCTGGGAAGACTATTTTGCAAGCGGTAAACCTCTTCCCTTTGACCTCTCCGAAGGCCATTTAGTGAAAATGGAGCTCGAAGTTCCGCTCTTTCTGTCATCTGAGTTTTTTTCAAGTAAGCAAGAGCCTTCCAGTTCATTAACCTGCCTTCTTTCTTTTTTTTAATGTAAATCCTTCAGAGCAAACCTTTTTATGCTTGATCCGAATGTTGGTATGAATATTTGGGCTGACGTCCAGCAGTTACTGCGGAAAAGCCGCATAATATTCAAAAGCTGCCAACAGTCAGTCAGTAGCAGAGAACTGCGCAATTATTTAAAATACCGTTAGTGCAGGTACTAGCAATATTTGGAAGAAAATTTATATTTTCTTCGGATTTCGGATTTGCACTAGAACAGTCGCAAAGAGGAGTCATGGACTCACCAGATGGTCAATATATACACGATGCCACACCAGCATATCCTTACCATAATTAACTCTTCCGCATCGCGTAATTATTTGCTGACAGCACAGGTACTAGCTAAAAGCCCAAACTCGCATTTTCAATCGATCTTGTGTCGCTTCATTACACAGCTGTGATTTGTGGTAGAGTAAATTCAGTTTCTTTGTTCGATTGCCATGGAAATTATTGCAAAAAATTGCAGTAAATCCTTCTGAACAATTTTTTTCAGGCTCAGTTTGAAAGCTGATATGAATATTTGAGCTTATCATACTGATAGGACAGATGCGAGCTAAAAGCCTAAGCTCAACTATTCATATCAAATTTCGTACCCAGCCCTTAAGAGTTTGGTTCTGAAGGATATACTCAAAGTCCTTGCATTAATTGCCCCGGAAATTAAATAAACCACTTCGCGCATTCGTCGCCGGCGATGATGGCTTGGCCGTCTGCATCTGAGTCAGCAATGGCTACAATTTATTCACCGACGTTGATTGGCGACGATTCACCTGCCCCCTCCCTTTGTCCAATCAATGTTTCGGCGCCGACTATGAAGGCGGAGAGGGGGTGTCATTGTGCCTGCTAATCGACTACAGGCCGAAGAGGCACGACTCGAGCAGATTTCTGCCCACCTTGTTGTCGCCTCTCGTGAGAACTTCGGCCTCGTCGAGCATCAAAGTGTAACCGGGTCCCGTGGCATTAAATTATCGTTCCAACGATCTCATCTCCTTCACCTCACCCGTTTACTGGACCTCGTCACCTCGCATTTATAACACAAGCACCGATAAATTCCGTCTCAGTTACTAGGCAGAATCGATTTCGTTTGCAACAGCAAAAGAGATCGGTCCAAATTTTTCCCGAAGACATGAGGTAACAGCAATGTTTCCACTTAGAAGTAAATGCCCCAAAGCTTTACCGTTTGGCAAATTCCCAATTTTAACTCGAGAATACAGAGCTTCTAAAATTGCTGCTGGCTGACGGAATGGGTACCATATCACAAAGCTTCCTCGTTTTTAAATATCAGCGAGTAGCCAATCACTTTAGGTTAACCAGAAATGTAGTCTATAGATGCAGAGGCAAAACCATACTAACGGGAACGGGGGTTCCGGTTCAGTCGCAACTGCAGACGATGAAGGAGGGTCAGCTGTGTCCTGCGCATTGTCGACGCATTGAATTTGGTCTTAGGCGTTTCTATTTCTGTCTCATTGTCTCCCTCCAACGTCGTCGCCACCCCCACTTCCGGCTGGAGTAAGTCCCCTTCGACGCTTGGATCGGGTTGCTCCAGCCAATTTTCAGTAGGTCTTAGCGCAAGAGGCCATCCACCACAGGAACTGGGAAACAGAGAGTCGTCAACTTCTTCGGGTTCCACGAGGGCTTTAAGTAAGAGGGGATTGAAAAGCAATGGCTTGGATATGATTGCAGACTAACCCAACAAAGTAAGGTGAAAGATCATAGTCCGTTTGTATTTAAGTTAACCTGGATGCCAGGTAAAATATTAAAATAATTTAGTTGATTGCCTGGAATGAATTTGTCTCAGATTGATGGACCAATGCAAACAAATGGTGCTTCTACAGAGTGATAGCGCTAAAAGACCACTTAAATAGGCAATTTATCGAGGTTTAATAAGTTAATAGCTTCTTTGAAGGCATATTTTACATACATTTTACATTATATATATATATATATATATATATATATATATATATATATATATATATATATGGTAGTTGGGCGCCTACTCGATTGGAAAGTAGACATCCCAAGAAATATAATAAGAAGCAAAGACGTTCTTTGAGAAACAATAGGTAACTTTATCATGTAAATTTTCGACGCTGGTACTCCAGGTCGTTGTCAGACTTGTTGTAAGTGTGCAAAAACAGTTCAAATTTAACACGTACCGGAAAAATCGATATCGCTTAGTCATTCCTGCCAATTGTTGTCATTGTGGGTGAATTTCCATTTGGATTGTCTCTCGCCTCTTCCCACTTTCTTTCAGGTAGCCGTACAAATGGTCCAATTCGATGTGTCGGTAGATGCATTAGTTATCTGAGAAAATGGCCTTTAAAAATTCTCGGCCTTTCTTAGATGGACAGGAGGCAACAATGCGGCTTTTGTCCCAGGCAAATTTTTGTCCAGTTTCTAGCGGTTGCATGACAACTTGAGATAAGTGGTCTCGCCTCCTTAATGCCAATTGATGTTTGTGTATGCGCGTGGAGGCTGACTTTCCTGTCTGACCACAGTACACCGCATTGCAGCTGTTACATGGTATCTTGTAAACGACTTTTTTTTAATCTAAATAGCCAACCCTATCCTTAGGGTGTACAAGCTGATTTCGTAGTGTAGTCGTTGATTTGTGCGCCACTTGGATTTGATGTTTCCGCAGGTGCCTTTTAACGAGTTCGGACACGTACTTGATGTACGGAAGTGTTCGCCAGTTCTTTGATCTGGGCGCTTGACCGGAACAATCTAGTTCCTTGTCTTTTCCTTTTCCTTTTAACTTCTGTCATCTCATGCATTGAGGTATAAATTCTCTTAGATAAACATTTCTGCAAAATAGTTTGTATATATAACTGAGTTCGTTTTGGTAGAGTTCATTATCAGAACAGTGCGTTTTAGCTCGATTCAGTAGGCTGTTAACAGTACTCCGCTTGTGAGCAATAGGGTGGTTGCCCTGGTAATGCAGGATAATTTCCGCATAAGCTTCGTTGCGGTAAACCGATGTTTTAAATGTCCCGTCAGTCTTTCGCTGTACGACGACGTCAAGAAATGGGAGTTTACTGTTAATTTCTCTTTCGAGCTTGAAGGTGATACCTGGTACCTTTGAGTTTATAATGCTATGCAGCCTTTCTAGTTGATCCTTTTTAACGATAAAAAACGTGTCATCCACGTAGCGTACCCATAATTTGGAGTTAACTATTCGTAAGGCTGTAGCTTCTAATTTTTGCATAGTTACTTCAGCCAAGAAGCCGGAGATGGGTGAACTCATAGGGGCTCCCTTTAGCTGTTTTTAGTATCCTTGTGAGGCTTGAGACAATAAGAAGGCCCAACAACTGAACAAAATTTGTAGCCTAAAACAAGCACAGGCACACGTACCTGAACAATAATCCATCCGTAATCTGTCCTCTAAACAACTAACAGCTTACCAGATTTAAGTGCTTCAGCACGAATCTGGCTTCAACACAGGGAACGCACATACAGTGGATATTATTGCCTCACTGGAAGCAACAATCTCAAAGACACAGACCACAGAAGACGCCAAAAACTTGATCCGCCAGCAAGTCACATCCTTTATCATATCCAACAAGCCACGCCGAAACATCTCTCTAGCCGAGGTAAAGGCCATTAGAGAATAAAGGAGGACTAAGAAATTTTCATTGTTCCAGCGGACATTGGATGGACAACTGTGATCTCGGACAAGTTGGAATACGTGGCAAAAGCTCAGGATCTATTAAACGACAGTCAGGCATATGAGGTCGTCAAATCCGATCCAATCAAAACACTGGTATGAAAAATAAATAAGAGTCTGAATCAAATGAGGAGCCAAAAGGCAATATCCGAAAACGATTGGAGACAAATGAAACCACAGGATGCCGCCTTAGCGCGGTTCTACGGTTTGCCAAAAATCCACAAGCCGAATGTTTCCCTACGGCCCATCGACGCGCTGAAAGGCACGCCTATTGACGGACTGGCTAAATGGCTCGCTAAGCATTTGAAGAAGCTGGTAGATGGCTCAGAACCCACAGCCGTATACTCAACACACTTCCTGAAAAAACTCCGAGGCATCACAATAGCCCCTGACGAGATAATGGTGTCCTTTGACGTTGTTTTTCTTTTCACATCCATCACAAAACAATTGGCCATGAGAGTCGTCGATGACGTTCTGGACAGAAGGTAGAGAGAATAAGGAAACCTTTTAAAAGGGAACACACAATGGAGTTACTGGCTACTGTCTAAGCACGTACTTCACGTTAACCGACCATGTTTATGAGCAAATCTAGGGAACCCTGATGGGATCACCGATCTCCGGCTACCTTGCGGAGGCCATCCTGCAAGAACTGGAAACTCGGATCTTCCAGATCTACAAGCCGAAATTCTGGAGGCGCTACGTGGACGACATCTTTGTTATCATACACCGAGAAGCCAAAGAGAACTTCAAGCGGGATCTGAACTCAATTTCCGCAGATTCAATTCACAATAGAGGAAGAAGAGCACAGAACGCTCCATTTTCTCGATGTTCAGATATCAAGGCAGGAGGACGGAACCCTCCAGACTGGCGTGTTTCGAAAAGCGACAAACACGGAGAAAAGTCTTCACTACAACAGCAATTACCCCTGTCGCATAAACGCAGTTGCATCTGATCGCTTTTTCGCCGCATCCAGACACACTGCAGCACAGAGGCTGAGAAGCTGCGAGAACATAAAACCCTAGGGCACCTCTTTCTCGCCAGTGGATATACACGCAGCTTCGTAAACAAATGCTTGTACCAAGGCACACAATGACCGAAGGTGAGCCTAAACGAAGATCTGCAACCTTCCATGTCTTGCCCTATGTGAGGAACGTTTCAGAAGCCACTAAGCGCGTGTTAAGACAGCTAAACGTGGGCGTTGAACACCGGCCGGAGGCCACCATCCGTCATACAATCAAAGGGTCGACTTCCGGCCGCAGACACCTTAGGCGTTATTTACCGTGTCAACTGTCTAGACTGCCCGGCCAACTTCTGTGGCATGACCGAAAAACGACTGAGTATGCGCATGCACGAGCACACTTTGACCAAAGGGCGAAAGGATGTAAGATCACACGTCGCCATGTATAGTCTAGAGAACAACCACTGGTTCGATTTTGACGGGACCCAAGTTCTCGATCGAGCTGAAAATAGACTGGCGAGAGAAGTCATCGAAGCTTGGCAGTCAGACGCCAAAGCTATCAATCGCAGCATCGACCTACCAGTGCCCTATGAAGCCATCCAGCACCATAGACGCACGAGAGAAGGATCAATATAAACGTGGCCGCTAGACCTATCACAAGTGAGCACGAAAAACCTATGTAAACAATTTATTTTCCCTTTTCTATATCTCTGAGGATACGCTAGAGTATGAGTGTGAAACGTCAGATAATTATATCTTCTACCCCAGAGATCACCTTGTCTTCCTCTTCCATATATATAATGTCCTTGCCATGTATATATGTATATATATATATATATATATATATATATATATATATATATATATATATATATATATATATATATATATATATATATATATATATATTGGAATACGGGCATCCCAAGAAGAATAATTAAAAGTAAAGAAGTTCTTAGGGAAACAATGAGTAACTTTATTATGTAAATTTTCGACGCTGGTTCCCCAGGTCGTCGTCAGACTTGTGGCAAATGTGCAAAAAACAGTTAAAATTTAAAACGTGTCGGAAAATCAATATTGCTTAATCAAACCTGCCAATTGCTGTCATTGTTGATGAACATCTCAATATGATTGGCTACCGCCTTTTCCACTTTTCCTTAAGATTGTTGTACACGGCATCCAATTCGATGTGCCAATTAATGCACGAGTCATCAGAGTGAATGGCTTCTAAGAATTCCAGGCCTCTCTTAGATGGTCAGAAGCCAACAATGCGCGTTTTGTCCCATGCAAATTTGTGCCCAGTTTCTAGTGTATGCATGGCAACTTGAGACAGGTGGTCTCGTCTCTTTACAGCCAACTGATTTCGTGTAGGCGTGTAGAGACTGTTTGGCCGCAATACACAACATTACAACTGTTACATGGGATTCTGTAAACGGCTTCTTTTTTATCTAAATAGCCAACCCTATCCTTAGGTTGTACAAGCTGGTTTCGAATGGTAGTCGTTGGTTTGTGCGCCACGTACATTTGGTGCTTCCGCAGGTGTCTTTTGACGAGTTCAGACACGTTCTTAATGTAGGGAAGTGTTCGTCAGTTTTTTATTGTGGGCGCATGATCGGAACAATCTAGTTCCTTATCTTTTATTTTAATTATTGATGTATCATGCATTTATGTACAAAATCTCTAGGGTAACCGTTGCTGGAAAACAGTTTGAATAAATAAGTGAGTTCAATTTGGTAAATTTCCTTGGTAGAATAGTGGGTTTTCGCTTGATTGATGAGTTTGTTGACCACGCTTCGTTTGTGGGCAACAGGGTGGTTGCTCTCATAATGTAAGATAACATACGCATTAGCCTCTTTGCGGTAAACTGATGTTTCAAAGGTCCCGTCAGTCTTTCGCTGTACGAGGACGTCAAGAAAATGTAGTTGGTTGTCAATTTCTTTTTCGAGTGTAAAGGTTATTCCAGGTATCGTCGAATTAATAATATTGTGCAGTGTTTCCAGTCGGTCCCTTTTAACGATGACAAACGTGTCATCAACGTAGCCTACCCATAACTTGGGGTTAACCAGTGGTAGGGCAGTAGCTTCTACTTTTTGCATTGTTACTTCCGCTAGGAAGCCAGAGATGGGTGAGCCCATAGGGGCTCCATTTTACTGTTGATAGAACTCTTGTGGGAATGAAAAATTTGTTTATAAGCTTTTATTTCTTCGTTTGATAGTACTGAAAATGGATTTTGGTTCTTTAAAGCATGCACAGTTTTATTTCGAATTGACTATGGACTACCTAAGGTTCCCAAGCCAGAGGTGCCACTGCGACCGATAGTATCGTTAATCGGTCTACCCAATTATGAGATTTCTAAGTGGCTTTTCCGTAAATTATACCCATTGACAAAGAATTGTGAAACATCTATTGACAACTCCCTAGGGTTTCTGGACAAATTACGAAGACTCTACATTGCAGCAGATGAAATAATGGTGTCTTTCGATGCTGTTTCTCTCTCACTTCCATACCATTAGATGTGGCAAGGCAATACACAGAATAATTACTCCACGCTTATGACATGGATATTCCTACATCCACCTTGCTAGAACTCTTGAACTTATGCTTAGAAACAAATTTTTCATTCCCACAAGAGTTCTATCAACAGCAAAAGGGAGCCCCTATGGGCTCACCCATCTCTGACCCTCTAGCGGAAGTAACAATGCAAAAAGTAGAAACTACTGCCCTACCACTGGTTATGGGTACGCAAGGTTTATGACACGCTTGTCATTGTTAAAAGGGACCGACTGGAAACACTGCACAATATTATTAATTCGACGATACCTGGAATAACCTCTACACTCGAAAAAGAAATTGACAACCAACTACATTTTCTTGACGTCCTCGTACAGCGAAAGACTGACGGGACCTTTGAAACATCAGTTTACCGCAAAGAGGCTAATGCGTATGTTATCTTTACATTATGAGAGCAACCACCCTGTTGCCCACAAACGAAGCGTGGTCAACAAACTCATCAATCAAGCGAAAACCCACTATTCTACCAAGGAAATTTACCAAATTGAACTCACTTATTTATTCAAACTGTTTTCCAGCAACGGTTACCCTAGAGATTTTGTACATAAATGCATGATACATCAATAATTAAAATAAAAGATAAGGAACTAGATTGTTCCGATCATGCGCCCACAATAAAAAACTGACGAACACTTCCCTACATTAAGAACGTGTCTGAACTCGTCAAAAGACACCTGCGGAAGCACTAAATGTACGTGGCGCACAAACCAACGACTACCATTCGAAACCAGCTTGTACAACCTAAGGATAGGGTTGGCTATTTAGATAAAAAAGAAGCCGTTTACAGAATCCCATGTAACAGTTGTAATGTTGTGTATTGCGGCCAAACAGTCTCTACACGCCTACACGAAAATCAGTTGGCTGTAAAGAGACGAGACCACCTGTCTCAAGTTGCCATGCATACACTAGAAACTGGGCACAAATTTGCATGGGACAAAACGCGCATTGTTGGCTTCTGCCCATCTAAGAGAGGCCTGGAATTCTTAGAAGCCATTCACTCTGATGACTCGTGCATTAATCGGCACATCGAATTAGATGCCGTGTACAACAATCTTAAGGAAAAGTGGAAAAGGCGGTAGCCAATCATATTGAGATGTTCATCAACAATGACAGAAATTGGCAGGTTTGATTAAGCAATATTGATTTTCCGACACGTTTTAAATTTTAACTGTTTTTTGCACATTTGCTACAAGTCTGAGGACGACCTGGGGAACCAGCGTCGAAAATTTACATAATAAAGTTACTCATTGTTTCCCTAAGAACATCTTTACTTCGAAATATATATATATATATATATATATATGGTAGTTGGGCGCTCACCTATCGGTAACAAGACTTACTCGTTTCGCTGTGCCTTGGGCCTTACTCTACAGCCCCGCCAGCAGCAACAGAGCGGCTAGTGATATAGACAGAATGACATTACCGACAAAGACACGGGAGACCGGTATTGCCATTTCCAGCATATTAGCCGTCATCATCCAGCCATACCCAACCAAAGGCTGGCTGATAACGGCTAATAAGCCAAAAATGGCCATTCGGATCTCTCTTGTCTTATATATATATATATATATATATATATATATATATATTGAAGTTGAATACGTTCTATGGGAAATGGAGCTTTATTGTGTAAATTTTCAACACCAGTTCTCCGGGTCGTCGTCAGACGCAGGCGGGTAGCAAATGTTGCAAAAACAGTTGACATCGTAATCACGCGAAAAAATCGATACTGGCGTGAACATTGGCACCAGTGAGCGGCCGCTGTGTGTATCAGCCTGTCCTGATTGGTTCTCGTTTCTTCCATTTCTCCTTGAGATGTCTGTACGTCGCATCCAACTCGATATGTCTGTTGATGCATGTTGATGCATATATATATATATATATATCGGTGAACCCATTTGAGTACCCTTGACCTGTTGGTAATGCTTACCATTGAATTGACAAGAATTCTTATGGCAGAGCCATAGCATGTCTAAAACGTGCTGCGTTAAAATGTCTATTGGCGTTTCTTCTAGACGTCGAGCTACTCTCTCAATTGCCAGGTTATGTGGCATTGAGGAAAATAGAGCAACCACATCAAAAGATAGAATGCATTCATCAGGGCTTACATTAAGGCCTTGAATTTTTTGAAGAAAAGCATGCGAGTTGCTGATGCTGTACTGTGAACCATTTCCTAGGTGCTTTAGGTGTTTGCATAACCACTTGGCAAGGTTATAAGTAGGCGATCCAATGAGTGGCACTATGAACCTCAATGGTGCGTCTGCTTTTTGAATCTTTGGAAGAACATCGGCAAATGCGATGCGCGGACCATTGAGAGTTAGAAATTTGGAGTCCGCGAGTCTTATGAGCTTCAGTCTACTGAGCTCATTCACCTTCTTCTTTACAGATGCGGCCTGTTTTTTCGTTGGATCCCCAGCAATGGGGATGTAGGCCTCCCTACATGATGACGGTTGCATCACCTTTGTCAGCAGCTACAACGAAGATACTGTCGTCCAACCTCAGGGAGCGTAACCCCTTGTCTTACTCAATTGGCAAGTTATTCTGATGTTTTCATTTTCAGAAGAGGCCGGTAACAGAGCTGCGTATATCAGCACGCATGTCCTCAGGGATGGATGAGGTTAGAAGGAAGGATTCGAGGCCGGCTAAGAAGTCCGTAGGCGCAACATCGTATGACTAAAATTTATGCTTTTTGACAGTAGGTTTGTTTCGGCGGGGGTGAGACTCCTTTTCGAAAGGTTTACAACTCTTGTAGACATAGTACTGTCTTCGATGGGACGGAGAAGAGCTTGGAGCTTCTCTTGCAGATCAGCTCGCTTCTTAATACGAGCATCCTTGGTGGTGGCATTTATGCGCTGCAATACGTTATCGAAAATATCTTCAGGTAGGGATGAAACGCAGCGGAACCTAAGGTCAGAGCTAATTGCTTCAAATCGAAGAAGACGATTGTGGACGTCAGATATAATCGCACTCAGAACACGAAATCCGTATTTGCGAGCGAGCAATCTCCCAGCCTCATTGGGCAGTGTGGGCTTAAAGCGAAGAGGCTATGAAAGGATGCCATGATCACGACACCGATGAAGAAAATTCAGTTGTTCAAGTGTTACCACCTCCCTCTGCGAGAACTTCTCCCAACGTCTGGTTAGAGTAGGCATTTGAAGACAAAAAAAATATGTTGAATAGTTGAGGTAGTGTGCATTCCGAGATGATAAATGAAGATAGAAGGCTAGTCGGAAAATGTAGGTTTACTCGTGAATTTTCAAGCTGGTTACGCCAACCCGTCATCAGACGAAAAGAGAAGTGAGAGTTGTGATTGTCACGCTGGAGGGCTTAGGGGCACAGCGGTTAAGTCGACCGACTGGCGCCATGGGACTGCTTGGCACTCCAGCACAAACAGTATCAAACGCCACGTCGATCTGGATGCGCATTACGAAGCTCTGCGTGCACGGTCCACTGACTTGCGCCCACCTTTAAACAACAACTGCTTATCCGTGCCCAGCAAAGTGTAACCTCACTGATTCTGCATCTCCCGCCACGTGACTTATTATCAAAACTTTAGCACCCCTCCCCTCACACCCCACGGCGTCAGCCTGTCGATTTAACCTCTGTGCCCTTAAACCCTCCAGCGTGACAATCCAAACTCTTCCTTGTCATTTCATCTAACCAAGGATTTGTGTAATCATCTTTAAAAATTCACGAGTAAACCTTGATTTTCCGACGAGCCTTCTTTCTTCATTTATCATTTCCTAATGCACAATACCTCAACTATTCATGTATAAATGTATGTATATACGTATACGGGCTGTGAAATTGGTTGAAATAAAGGTGACTTTGTACGTTTAATAGGCAAAACAAGGCTTACCGAAAGCAAGGAAAGACCTCGGGAGTAAGTGCGATAAATCTTAAAAGAGGAAATAAAGGGTATTCCCCGAAAAATTTTCAGTTGGAAGTGGATAGGAAAGTATAACACCAGAGCCTAGCAATGTCCTTGTGCATCTTGCATTGGGAAGTCGACATATGTTAGAATGGGTCGGGTTGGTAACCATTGCTATGTGCGCTATCCCTCTCCATTTTGCCCTAATTGGTGTCCCTCGTGGCCGCGGTCGGTTCTTTTCAAGCGGCGACGCTAATCTATATTTCTCGGGAGCAGCTCAGGTTAAGTATTTATCGAGCTTTTATTCGAAAACTAATAAACCTCCTTTACCAGCTGGTTTTTATCTCATCACGTGACAGAAAAACCTGGACGTACCACACGTGAATTCCAATGAGGCCTCCACACAAATATTTCAAAGCAAAAGAACCTCTTATTTCAGTTCTGGTTTTATTTAATAATTCAAACGAATCACAGTTGACACGCAGCATGAGTTTTTCCCATCTGCAGCGATGGTTAAACATTAAGTTCGGCCTCTTAGCGATTTTCACTAGCGATGTTGCGAGGACTCGTATTACGTTCTTTTCCCAGTTCATCGCCTAAGTAATGCCGAGCCAAAGGTAAATCGTGCTTTACGCATATTAATACATATTATGCCAATTCAACAGATTTTTCCAAGTAAATGTGAGCTTTGGAGTAGGAAAAAAATTTCAAAATATACGTCTTTCATTTCGATCTCACAGTTTCTTGTGTGCAAGCACAGCAACTTTAAGGCCTGCCGGCTTTCCATTTATAGGAAGATCAGGTCATCTCTTTGCTTAAATCATCTCCAATCAGCTGGTATCTGGATTCTTCGAACTCTTTCTTATTAGAAAAATTAAATCATGTTAAAAGCGGAATCGATCAAATGCATAGGTTCGAAACAGCACAGTGCTGCAGGTTCAGAAATTTTAGCAGCTGAAAACTCAACGGTCACATTTTTTTCACAAAACAATAATTTTTCGTAAAAGGCGAAACAGTTCAGTTCCCCTTTCATTTACTTTTTATCCGATCCATCGACTTGGCTTTATCTTTTTTGCATGAGTGAGAGCTTGTTATTCCATCAGCAGAAATTACGTATAACGTCGTTCGCCTTAGGTAACATCCTCCGAGATCATACGCAAATGACAGATAACATGTTTAATGGTTGAGGCCACCTCCTGATGTGTTAATCTATATAAAACTGCTATGGAAATGCGACTTGTATTAGTGCCACGTTCGAAGCCCCTATACCTTTTTCTTAATACCCGTAATGGTCTGTCCTTTTCCAGCTCAGAATGGTATTCAATTTATTAAAAAGTGAAAGCTTATGCTCCGAAAATGGTTTAATATTTTGTGCATTTTAGAAAACAACCACAGCATAGTGATTGGACTAAGCATTAGGTAGAGATAATTACCTCACCGAACTCCTGACATAGAAAAAACCTACAGAGAGGTGTTAAGTACCTTTTTTCAAATTTATCAAAGTGTAAATACCCTCCTCGTGTTTAAATTAATAAATGGAAGCCAGAATTAATGCTGTAGAAGAGCCATATATTTATGACAGTCCCTTAAGGCCCTCCTTTGTTCTTCTTTTAACGGATTTATACGACAGTGCATCGTTTTTTTCATACAATTCTTTCCATTTTAGTATTTTTATTGAAAATGTTTTTTAAAATATATATTGTGAAATTTAAAGGAGCCTTTGGTACCTATGATACTTATTATAATATATTGGCAAACGCAGTCCCACATAACGCCTTCCTTCTTCTCTATCGGTATACGATCGGAGGGGAGATAATGAAACAGATCGTCAAAGCAATTTTAATCCTAACTAGCCCACACCTAACGAAGTTATTGAATTCGTCAGAGAATCGGACAAACACTAGTAAAAATCACCCACAACGCAGACATAAATGGGAGGTATTGATGCAAGTTGTAAACGAGCATGTATATAAGAGGGATGCTTATTAAGCAACTGAACTATTTATTTTCTCTTTTGGGATTTTAAACCTGAGTCCCGGAGTCCTTCTTCGAAGGGCCCAACAAAAAATTCAAGCGTAATCATTTTGCAGAAGTCTTTGGGACCTGATGCTTACATGTTCCCTCGGAAAACCCCACCCTGTCACAAGATAGCGGCTCCAGGGGCGAGTACTTTCAGAGAGAATACGTAAAAACGTTTCCATCCAGCTCTACTCCACTCCACCAATCTAAAAATAACTTTCTTCCGATCAGTCATCTAAGGTTCCTATGAGCTGACTTGTTTGAAGCAGTTTAATTATAATAAAAATGCACGTTACAAGAAAAACAACATTACGGATTAAGAAAAGCATATCAAATTAAAATCCATTCTAAAGTTGATTGTATAGATACTTAAATATTTTAATATGACATCTCGTTACCTTAAGTGTGAATAATTTTTAATGTAGGTGAATTTTATTAACCTTCAGAGCATTCTGATCTGTGAGGGGATACGTCTGTAACTTACGTGACGGAATAAAGAAATAGTTAGGAGCCAGTTTCCAGAGGCACTTGAGAACATGCGACTTCCGAAGCCCTGTTGGTCCAAGCAGAAGGATACTCCGTCGCATCCTTGTCGGACAGGAGGCCCCAAAGATATACACCTTGGATGCAATTCTCCAGTTTTTTGTAACTGTGGTGGGCTTACCACGATGTCACGGGGTTCGGCAAGGTAGCCCTCTGCTCCGAAGACCTTTTCTCTGGCACAAGAGGACCACTGCAAGAGTCTTTGAAAGCATCCCCTCGAGGGCTTTAGTCCTCTAAATGCTTCTTTGTGAATTAGTGTACATTCTTGCGATTGGAATCTCAAGTACCCTGAACTCGGAAGACTGCCTATCAAGTCAGGAAGGTCAAGCTCAAGATTGGAAGGAAGAACGTCTTGGAGGCAGGTGCAGATAGCGACCATGGGGCTTGTTTGTCGGCTAGTTGACGGTGAACAGGGCACACTGGAATCCTGGTCCAGCTGGCTTAGGCACGCGATGCCTGCCACCATTTTTGGAAGTAGAGTTTGTATGGCTATCTCGTCAGCTTCTTGAGCAGCCTGCTTTATTTGACCATAAAGTCGGCTCAGATTCACTGCCTTTTTAAAAATCAAAATAAACACTCAGAAAGCATGAAAATGCAATGCGCAGCTGTCTAGAGTCCTGTTGCACAAAGCCGCACAAATTTGCTGACCATTTTTTATAGAACGTGGCACTTACGTACCGTCATCACTTCCGGCATCCCATTACGAGATATGATCCACAAAATATCACCAAAGGAAAATTTGAGCCAGTTTATATCCTCCGGCAGGTTCTGCACAATATCATGCGAGTCAGTGATAGTACGGCAGAACACCTACAATTTTTTGAAAGTCCGTGATGGCAATGTTCTAGTAAAAGTTTTATATAAAATAATTTCTTAAAGAGGCATGATTATTTTTGGAACTTTAAATTCTTGATTCACGAATATACTCTCATTGAAACTCATGGGATGTTAGACCATGCAAAAATATATTAATTTGTGTTTTCTGTGAGGCTAACGAAGCAATTTCTGAACATTAATTCACCAATGTCGCATCTAAATTAATCAATCTTCCAGGAGAGGTATGATTATTTTTGGAACTTTAAATTCTTGATTCACGAATATACTCTCATTGAAACTCATGGGATGTTAGACCATGCAAAAATATATTAATTTGTGCTTTCTGTGAGGCTAACGAAGCAATTTCTGAACATTAATTCACCAATGTCGCAGCTAAATTAATCAATCTTCCAGGAGCCTTCACGGAAGTGGACAAAAAGAACTAAAATGCCACCAAATTTTAACCATTTCGGACAAAAATTTGCTTCTGATTGGTCAGTCGTAAATATGCTATTCACCGACAGCGTTATGAAACTCGATTCTCCCGTTTTTTATTAAATCAGACGGCTTAACGTTTGGGGGACTGAATATTAAGATTTCACCCCCAGCTGAACGCACGTTAAAGATTTTATTAAATGTTTGTAAAAAAAGGGTCACTCGTTCGAAAAATACGATCGCAATATTTGACTTGCGGGCTTTTGAAATTGAGCCGCCATTTTTTCTGCTTTCCATTCGCATAAAAAATTTTCTCATAGGTATATCGGTTGGCCTAATATTCCCATTACATACCGATTTTTAGCCCTCTTTGTTTATTTGAACTTCAATTATGTGGTCATCAGGGCACAACGCTGGCACCGTTTTGAAGTAAGTCCAAATTGATCTACATTTTACGACGCATTCATGGACGATTCTTTGTGATATCAATAGTTGCAGTCTTCGGCCATTTGTTTGTGGTTTTTGTCCTCAATCTTATTCATGGTGAATGGAAGACGTTTTTGTATAAAATTTTGGAATTATACTTTCGAAATAAAGCGTACCTCTCTCTCAGCTCAGTAATCAGAATGAACTTATTTAAAATTTTATTAATGTATGGCCACTCAAAATTAACATTTATGGTTAAAAAATTAAATAAGCCTTAGAACTAAATTCTCTTCACTGGCCTCAAATATGTCGTTTTCTAGAAGTTCGTAGATAAGGTACGAGGGACAATCCACCAACCCCCAGTTAAACAGGTGGTCATGCAACAAGTTCCAGGAAAGGTACTTAATTCAGTACCTTGACGCTAACTCTAACTTTAACCCAACCAAAACCCTAATCTAAACCTCAAACGCTAGCCCAATCCTAGTGTTAACCCTAAACCTAATCTTTCTGGTATTTAGTGTGAGGCTTCTTGCATATTACTGGAGAGGTTTCTATCGCAGTATCTTGCCAATTTTATGCCGCATTTTACAGGGCCTTTGGTTGTCCCCTAAATATAGTATTTTTATGTACGTAAACTTGGGATTATTTTTTCTTCTTTTCGCCTTATCTTTTTGTTAACTAAAGTAAAACAGGCAATCACGGTTACTCCTCCGCCACGATATGGACAAAGATGCGCTGTTTTCCAGAAGGCCTTTTTTGCGAAATACCAAGCTGTTTTAAGTTACTAACCTCCAGCTTTATATGAGTGTTATTAAACGTTGAAAGCCTAATTGGCCATAGAGCTAATTTATTGACTTAATAAAACTGTTCAAAGAAACGATGAGCCAGTTTCTTATCACTGGAAGAAATCGAGGCTTCCCAAATTTGGGAAGAGTTTGAAAATTTTTCTATTCTGAGGTCCTAGTAGGCAATTTTCTCGTGTAATGCATTTGAGGTATTTAAAGTAAGGCAATTGGTAGCGCGAACTATAAACATTTGGTGAAAGAGGCTGAATTTCTAGTTCCAGAAAACGGAGTTTCACGGACCTAAATATAAAAGAACCATATCTGATTAGTCACAGGCATGAGATCAGGGCACTAACTAGGATTGCAGTCTAACGAACGAAGAGCCTTGATATTAAAACGACTATGATTTTGACCAAGCTGATTAAAATGTTGGCCATCTTTCCATCTGCTTCGTTGATATGGCAAACAATATTCAAAACGTACAGTTTTCTAAATAGGTGTAAATAATAAAAAAACCACACTTTTTACTCACACAGAAGGATTTTTATGAATTGGCGTCGATTTCCATATAAAATCAATTTTCTTGAAGACGTGAATATTTAAAACTTAAAAGCAGTGAGGCGGCCACTTCCGCAGTAGTGGAGCGTTAACTAGTCAAACTTAATGGCAATGTTGATGCGTTTCCTTTGATAATTAAAATTTTAAGTATTTTTATAACGGAATGAACATAGGCAGAGCAAAAAATTCCGACAAATAAATGAGTTTTTGCACCGGCGACTTTAGAGTCTGTTATCGGCAATAAGTATCTTTATGACTGTGAGGTCCTTCTGTCTTGTCGCCTCACTTAAGTCGCAAATTATCGTACATATGTAGATCAGTATGAGGTGATCTAAATAATGAATTAATTTAAAATTTAGGTTCAACACCAAAATGAACAAATAATACTTCAACAGATGTATAGAATCATTGATTAGACATAAAAAGTATCTGAGCCGCGTATGATATGTAAACTTGCATTAAATTCCAGGGGCCTAAGAGTGCGAATAAGGTTTGATGGTTTGGCTATATTTATGGTTTGGTTCAGAGTGTGAAAGATCAAAATAAACGCACCCTGTAGGACAGGAGACCTTTTGTCAACTTTCACGTATTACTTATTCCAGCAGCGTAATCCGAATATTCACGATAACCCAAACTGCAACCCCATTAACAATCTCAGTTAAAACATAATTCTAACTTTAACGCAAAAAGTGCCCCATCCCAAATTAATTTAAAACTTATCCCTAACCCTAAGCAGGACATTAACTCAAACTTTAGCCCCAACCCTAGCCTTTACGTAAGCCTTAACCCTTACCCCTCTAAGATTTAACGTAAGACGACATCCTCCTAATTTCATACGTTTGTCTTGCAGGAAGATAGAAAAAATGTGTTTCTAATTCAGACACCGAGCTCAGAGAAAGGGGGCGTAAAACAGTGCCAACGTAATCCTACTTTAGTTTTTTTAAAGAAAAATCAAAACGAAAAACAGAAATTATCACAGAGTTAACGAACTTTCTTTCCCCTTAAAAAAATAATGAATTTAGATTCCGGTCGTCGCAGTTCTTGAAGCGATCAGTTTACTTATATACGACTTTGTATTTTAAGATTTTGATAAAAATAGTCAATATATAATTTTGTGAATTAATGCTTTTCTAAACGAGAATGAGGCATAATGCTTGCTTGCTCATCCAGGGTATAGGAGACCTGAGCGTTCCTATAGAGAGTAAACAACAGCTGGGCTTTTAACAGGACCTATCTGAAAATTCGCCGCCAGATGTCGCTCCCAGGTGACGACGCAGTAAACCTTCAAGATACCGAAAGGAATAAGCACACACCAGCTGCGTTGCTGTTTGCTCTGTCGAGAAACAGCTTCTTAAGCCAACAAGCAAAAGGTTAGTCTTAAGAAGTAAATGAAAAACACCGTACAAACAAAGTCAAGGAAATTCGGTTAGCATCACTCCATCATGGAAAGCCACCTCAACTACTAAAGATGACATGAACATCACAAATACCAAGGGCAAATGCAGGTTAAAATTTCCCGGAAAAAATACATAAACTGGAAGTTCCTTACGAAAGACCATTCTGCTAATCAATGCTGCATTCTCAAATCAAATTCCGCATTTTGATTCAAGATGCGTACTTTTAGCAAGTGCACAGTCACTCCGTTGAAATGCTACTTCTGTTAGAAGGGATGTCGAAACTGAAAACTACTGTAACCGGCAATATTCAAGGCCGCCTGTAATAATCGAGCTTTTTCACTTATAGATGTTTACTTCTAATATAATTTGTCCATGGGAAGGAGGCCACCTTTGCAACTGCACATTCCTGATTTCTTACTCAATCACTTTCACCTGTCACCTTCCGATAGTTATGCAAGCTGCCGAAAACTCACTGTTTTCCATTCTATCTCGGGCAGCCACTTCCAGTATAATGGATACAGTGTAAATTATTTTTGGTAATCTAGTAAGGCATAAACAGGAAATTGCTTCAACCTTTATGCAAATCACTTATGTCGCTGAGTCAGAAGTGTCTCCGTGAGGTGGACAGAAATAAGGTTGCGTCTTTGGACCTGTAGTAAACAGGTTGCCTCAGGGGTTGCACAACATGAGCTTGGATATGGCGGACAGATGACGTTCAATAAGCCAGAAATAATCATTTCAGTCTCCCTTGCCCTTATCGAAAATGCTATTCTGTCTATGAGGTTAGTTGTTAACAGCTTAGGCTACTACCTAAACCATATCCCGAATTGGATGCTGTCACCATATCATTCGTGCCCTAGTTGATCAAAATTACCAAAGCAATAATTTCTGACCCAGACTTTGGGCGCCAAAGACGGAAATTGAGCGGTAAAACGTTCAAACTACCTTGAACTAACTACCAGACAGCTGTCAGCAGATTAAACGCAGGAATAGGAAAATCACTCCTCCTCTGATAAACGTGACCTTGCGCTAAATTCAGGCGAAAACAGAGTTGAACTTACGGGTAGTGTGAGGGTAGGTTTGGACTTATAGTCAGGATTCATTGAAGGTTTACGATTTAGTTTAGACTTAGGGTTAAGTTTAGGGATACGATTAGGTTATGTTTTGGAAAAATAATTTCCATCGTGATTAGGGTGAGCAAAGAGGTATATATACTCCATCTAGAATTTAGTGTTATTACATCTGCATTAATGGGAGGTATCTTTCCCATGTTGCACGCACCGAAAAACTAAAGCTGGCCTTGTAGCATCAGTTAGGTGTAAAGATTGGACAGAACGAAATTGTTCAATTGACAGGACGAAGGCCTGAACCACAGCAAGTAAAACACTTTCAGAGCACGGCTTTGTTGACATATGTAAAACCATAAAATGTATCTCTAAAGGTAATTGTTTGCCGTTATAAAACATTGCTCAGGATCAAATCCAACTTCGATGTTATAACTAATGCAGAAAACCACAAATGGTATGAAGACCCTATTGACAAGACTAAGCCTGCCTTCACGGATGAAATGGATTGGATAGGTGACCGAATAGCAGACAGTCGGGGCAGTGGTTTATCCCACATCGACCCAATCCAGCGTCAGTACCGCAAGCAGACTATTTGATACAAAATCGGAAAAACTGATTTATTTGGCACACAGTGGCTACACCACGGGTACCCAATCGAATTTTTATCACTTACAGTAGATTCCCTCTCCCATGAAATGTCAAACTAAATTCTGAAGTGTGTTTTCGATGCAAACAAACTACTTAAGTAGGGTTTTAGATAGATTACCATTCAGGCTTCTTTCAAAATATTTCACTAACACTAGGATGCCGGCATTTGAAGAAGCATTCTTTCTAACTGCCTAAAAGAAGCATATTCTGTAAAAATGGCTACTGAAATCGTATGTTTTTCTTGAATTTTTTATAGAAAACTTTGTCCTCTTCAATTTTTAAACTTGAGGAAAGGGTTATATTTCAGTTTTAAAAAAGGGTCTTAGTATTAGATTTTTAAGATCCTGAAATATTTATTTATAATATATCATATATGTCAATTTATTCCCATTTCTTATAATGCATACATCACGAGAACTGTGTAGCATCTTCCTTCTAGACTAGGGCAATGTGTGGTTTTGGTTACACAGAATGCATACAACATGTAGTTTGAAACCTCAAATGCAACTGTAATGGACTCAAATTTATTCGGCTATTTAGAAAACTTTTTAAAACCGAAAGATATCCTTTCTTCCCGTATAGGATTTACATAAGACGGTTTGTGCTATAACCGAGTATAAGAAAGAATATTTTTCGTGCATTTGTCTACAAAAAATATAAAGTGATTGGCAATCACAGAGAAAATTGCATACTAATTAAGTGGCTATTTTTTTAGCATCTACCTTTTGCGGGCAGTTAGAAAGAAGCTTGATCAAAGGCAGGTTTCCTACCGGGAATGAAATATCTTGGGATTCGGCTGCATGGTAGTCAATATGACAATTGAACTTAGTAATTTGTTCAGACAGCTAATGGGTCACAACCAAAATTCAGCAAAACGAACGAAGTATAGGATAAGCTTTTCTTTTTTACGGCTAGCTTACGTTCCATCAGTCAATGGAGGTTTTTTACAGATTATTTTGCTTGCATACTTGGCAGAAAGTGGGATTTGCTAATGAATAGTACAAAAAGGTCATGTTTTACGATGAATATGTGGGACAAGCCTCGATCAGTAAAAACATTTATTTTATTTATTGGAAATTACTTTTCTTTCAAGGATTTCCTAAAATGCAAATGAAATCTGTTTGCAGTTCCAACATCGGTACGCAAAAAGTTGAATCTTTTGAAACTATTTTTTAAATTATTTTTTAAATACACAGAAAAGCAATTAACTTCTGTGAATGCTGGTTTTGGAGTTTTCTTTATTTGTGTCGACAGAACGTTTTACTAATAGATTAACTGTATATTCAGTGTTGCCCTATTTAACGGTCAATTTAACCGGCGAAATAAGACTGAGGCGATGCAGTAGGTCATGTCAACTTATAGCATTTATTTTGGAACCTGAATTTATATTTTCGATCTGAGATCGCACTTGCCACACACATTTATGCTCAAGTTTTCAAAATCATAGGAAGTTCTTATCGAGGACCTTCAACAAAACGGATTGCAGAAGTTCTAAATTCGAGAGAAGAAGAGGTGATGCTGGTTTAACAGATAAAGAAACAAGCATTAAGGAGTCCTTTTAGATCCATATAGTTTTAAGCAATAACTTTGGCTAGTCCAGTCTAAAGGATTGAACGAACAAGCTTCTGGTATTTTTATTAGAGTTCAGGGCTCCTATTTAGATAGGTCCTAGGACTATAAGGCGACTATTTTTAGCCTAGATAAAAAGTTCGGTTGTCAAGTACGGTATTCCACGTGAACATGGTCATGGACGAAAGTGCCTTTATTGTAGTACAGAACAACTAAATCATTCATTGAAAATTCCTCCAAAGCACCTCGTTGTTCTTTTAACACGGTCAAGAAAACCCTGAGCACATTATGAACAGCCAGTATTATATTGGAAGAATCCGCGCGCACTGCTTGAAAGGTAGCTAAACCAGGGGAATAAAAACACTTTGTCTTATTTTATAGCAATAAGCATGTCTTCAGCCAATAAATTGAGCTTACAGTAAACCACCCTTTTTCTCTTCCGCGCCAACAGTCAGATTATAAAACCTCATAGCAGAACGGTATCTGGAGCTGATTCCATTGAGGCATAGAGTTACATGCTTTAGAAACTTATAATAAAAAGGCTATCCCTACTTTTGTAAAACTTCATACTAGTTTTAAGGTTCTTAAAATCAAAAAGAAACTTTACACTTCCCGATTATTATCTCCAATAATGATTCATAAAATTGACAGATATATTGAACCTACGGTAAGATGCACGAAGAAGGGTAGGTTTTGATGAGGTTGGTAGGCTCTATTTTCATAAAAGTCGGTTCTTAACACTAATTTATGGTGGGTGAGCGCTAACCGATCAGTTACGGGCCTCACAAGCCCCATTATTTCTCGGGACTCATTCTCAAGCCCTGTCAGCATCCACACAATCATTAGTGTTATAGACAGAAGAACATTACCGAGCTTCGGGTGAAGCAACCCTTGGGGTTAGGTATGACTGGCTGAGGACAGTTAATGAACAGAAATGGTCACTCCAATTACCAGTGTCATTGTCAGAACTGGGTTCTGATATACTACTAGTCGCTATGCGACTGCATGCGAGGTTCCGTCAAGGTCTACCTGAGCTACCAGTTCCCACATCCCGATCAATGAGCACTCATCCTACGTAGTATCTTTTTATCCCCCAAAGCATTCGCGACGTTCCCCAGTTTACAATCCGATTTTTGGCTGGCTCCATTATTTTGCCTTTGTTTCTTCATCTTTGAAATCGATATAATGAGTGTAACATTAAAGGTGGCTGTCAAGCAGAATTATAAGGTTTCATATGTCAACTGACAAACGAATGCAGTTACATTAGAGCTTAACATTGGAAAGTTAAACATAACCAACGACCTGTTTTCTTGATGCATAAAATAGTGAATTCGATGTATTTGTGCTTAGATATAAACGACGCTTTCCCTCTGAGCGATCGGTTTTCGGCGATAAAAGTTTAACGTCTGGATATCAATCGGTAGAATTGGAAAGCTAGATACAAGTTAACACGATCACCTCCCCGTTGAGCTGGAATGCGACACTGACACGCTATGCTGGAGTGGAAAAATTGAACGAAAATCCGAATTTCGTCGCTTTTAGTAAAGCTAACTGCAGTAACACAAAAACCTTATTCTCCGACAATAGCTCCACCACCTGTCGGTATCCCAACAATAAAAGCTTATATGTTTTTCCAACAGTAATCTTAACTATCAACATGATATTTCTGAGCAATTAAGCTTCTCCTCGCATATATTTTATTTGTTAAAATGCCTAGGTTTACTTACAAATAGCTAACGGAAATGACCGTCTTTAGGTCAAATAATGACCTTAAATAATTTTTAAAACTCCTGTCTCCAAATAATTTAATAAAACCTAGTCAACACACCAGGAAGTTATAGTCATCTTCGTTAAATTAAGCATAATTCAAGGTAGAACAGTGATGCTTTAACAATGGCTGAATGATTATTAGGGGGCTTCATTATGTCGAAAAACATTACTGTTCCCTAGTAATTATGATGAAAAACTAAAGTTCAACTCTTCGTGGAATTTAGCGTTTTGAATATCCTATATCATAGGGTCCTCTTTTTGGTTTAGAGCTTTTAAGTTTGTACGCAGTCGTTATTGTCCCCCTTAAACGCATTTGCATAATCACAGCTCATTAACGTTGCGCATTTATATGAAAAAGATGGTGTAAAAAACGGAAATATTCGCAAAAGAAAGATGAATAACAAGCTCTAATACAAGGAGTAAAATTTTGTAAGCTTTATTGCTTTCAGATGGTATTTAGGCCTATTAAAAACCAATTTTGAAGTTCAGATTTAGCATAAAAATGAAGGAAACTAAATGTATAGGTTTGTAAATGAACTGGAATCAAGTTTGCGTTTAGCAGGTTGCGCTTCAAAAAGACATTGAGCGTCTTTTCGCAGTATTTTGCGAATTCAGCTTTAAGCTTCTAGGCCAACCGTGTTCAGCAAGGAGAGAAGTATTTTGTACTTTTCGATCAGCGGACAACAGTCGTTAAATGACTCAAATACGAGGAGCTAGACAGACCGAAGGAAGGCAACTTTCCAATATGCTGCCAGCTAAATTGCTTACCCATCCGGATGTTATAGGATTGAAAGCTATCTCCTTATATCCAAAAATGTCCAAGCAATAAACGTTTGTCTAACCTGATTTGGGCAGACTACATGCAGACGATGCCACGCCCGAAATTGGTCTTCAGTCTAGGGGGAAAGTAAAATTTTGCAATCAGTACTGTGCCAATGCAACGCATCGGCGTTGACAGAAAGCACTGGACGTTCAAGTTTATTTGCAACTACAAAATGGAAAATTCAGGGCATTTTTTGTTAAAAAAGACTTTCTCTAAGTGAATGGTCATGTGAAGGGTGGTTATCTGCCTACGCATTTACTGCATGATCAAAGTGGTTTTATTTTTGGTAAACTCTAAGACAGCGCTTCTGATGCAAGGATCCTCGAGAGACTGTAAAGCGATCGAGAAAATTAAACTTTGCAACATTTTGGGCCTGCATTGCGTGTTCAAACGTCAAACAGCATCACAATTATCAAGTATTTCATCTTTTGGTAGGCGAAGTTAGCTGGATCATGCAGCTGTCCATAGATTACCATACCATAAAGCCCATCTAAATAATTTCAAGTTCTTTTGGACTAGGCTCCGTTGTTTGCTGCTTCTTTTTTGCTTTTCTCAGATGAAATACAGATTACCTGTACACATAAATACCTGCATATCATACGCACGTTTACATGCATGCATTTACCAAAGTGTGAGTCGCATATAAATAACCAGACTGCTTCATGTTTATATCGCCTGAATTCAGCCAAGCAGAACCAACGTCTGGGAGCAGCAATACAGACATTCACGTCCACATAGCGCCAACGATATACAGGAAGATTTACAAGAAGGACCATAAGGACTTAACCTGACTGAGATTCATTACTACCTTGTCACATGGCACAAGGGCATACAACGGTCGATTTGTGGTTTCCTATAATGTGGCAGAGGTCACGACGTGTTGTGCTGCGTTTGTGTGTCTTCCATAAGCGTTTAGCAAATATATACTAGATAGGTCTATGGTAAGAGGTAAGTTGAACTTGACATTGTATAGATGCTTTTTGTTTATTCAAATGCACAGACATTCACAGGCATTCGCAGAAACCTAACCTGATCACATGTTAGGTCTTTGGGAAAGCCGAACAATATTTCATAAATATTAATATTGATTAGCAAATTTGATGGCAGATGTATGCTTACCGTACAAAGCCATCAGAAGTTAAACTGTGCCCAGCGAGGGCTTTACGACTGGCCACTGAGTGATTTAATTTGCCCTCAGCACTGAGCATTATCCGATCGAGGATTGTCATACCCTTTTAAAATTTTTCGCCTTATCCTCGAAAATTGCCAAATTCAACATCCTCTGAGACATCTTCTTGAGGAAACTCTCAGCCCTTTGTGATAGGAAGGCACCAGGAATGAGAGTCCTTTCCCAGATAAATTAGTTTTCTTACGCATGACCAATGTGGAACAAATAGCCTCATCAACTTAGCTTAAGTTTATTGGGGTGTATGCGTGTTTAGACTCTGCTGAAAACCAAAGAAACTGTGCCATCGTCAAACTGAACCAACCACATCGACCACAGCATACATTTTTCGGGCAGCTCTACGTCTACATGAGTTCTTGCCTACTGCCGCGCGCGTTCGGCTGGGGTCATACACAATGTCCTCCGGTACATTCAATCAAATCAAAGGTCATTACCGCTTAATGCAGGGGAAGAGCGTTAGGCCGATACAATGGATCCATTCTTTTAGGCAAATCTCAGCAGTTCTCCTCCTAACAGGTCAGACGAGCTAACAGCGGTAGTTTGAAAGTCATTCAACTGGAGGGGCAAGTTAATTCCACTCACAACTGAGGTTCAGACTGAAATGCCGAAGGCCGCTTTTATGGCACTCTCATCTGAGTGAGATTCGAGCCCTTCTGGCTGAAACCAGGCACCTAAAGATTTAAAGAAGAGGCGATATGTGGTACGCGTAGATATGCTGTTTGTTTTTTTCGGCCACCACACCCACCTCTGGTCGTCGTCACTTTGTCTTGCAAGCAGAACGCACTTTGCGTGGGGAGAGAGAGAAGAGAGGGCGGGGCAGATACAGCAAAATTCTGCTTTATTGCAAATCAAATCCACTTGCAAGTCATGGCTGCACCTGTTTCGGAGGATAGTCTTAAGTCTCATCGTTTGCGGTGATTGAACAACAGGATTTGAGCAATTTTCCCTCTCCGGTCATAAGAAACCCTAGCACACCCATCGTGGAATCCTTTGTGGACCGTTTCCTTGCTAATTAAATATTTGATATTGTCTTTCACTTGTAAAATAAGTGTTTGCAGTATACACGTGAAATTGAGTGCCACTTGGCAGCTGATATTTCCATAACTTGCTTTTGAGCAGCTCCAATATGTTCATTAGCTAGGGATGACTCTGCCAGGTATGATATACATGCTGAATGTTTGCAACTACACGTTATTACCTCGTTATAAATATCTATTGTAAATTAGCCTGGACTAATGTACTCTTAGGCTAGCTGACGATGTCACATTAGCTAAAAACGGTCAATTCAAGCTCCTCCTACCTTGGTCGGCAACTTAATCAAATTACTATTTACCTCATCGATATGTAATCACCACTGGCTCTTCACGAAAAAAATGAAAAATCACATATTGGATGTTGTAGGCAGAATATTTTGGTTGGTGCCGCTTTCTGGCAACTGTTGATTCCCATGGGAAGCTACTGGAGCTTGAGAAGATGACTCATTTTTAAAAGCTTTTGACTCGAAGCAACAACCACCAAATAACTCAAACTGGTATTGCAGGACCCCAGAGCTTAAGGGTGAGGTGTGTCTAATTAATGGTTGAGAAGGAAGTTTTGGACAAATCCATCCAGGCGATTTAAGATCACTAAAATTATAGGAATATATAACGTCAATGGAACTACTCAGAATGTCCACAAGGAGTGGGTAGGATGGCCATGGACATTGAAAATCGCCTTAATGCAATAAAAGGTACTGGAGACATCCGCCCAAAGTCTAAGATAATCTGCATCGCACGCCAGTTGGGACGTAGAATTTTAAAATCTTCCGACACTCGGATTTCGAAGCGCTGCAACCGGAAATGTCACGTTCCAGGAGTGGAGTATTGTGCTCGGCACTTGACAAGACATATGGGAGATCCACATTTTCGGTTAACACTTGTGAGGGGTGATGAGGCCTTAACTTTTAGTATAAGGTTCAATTAACCGCCACAGTTACACCGACTGGCGATATTATAATCCGCAAGTTACGGTGTAGCATTAGATTGCGTTATCGGAAACTACAGCATTGTGTAGTTTAGAAATAAGAGGATAAATTTGATCAGTCCTTTTTGATGTCACTGTGGCTTGTCTCGTTTTCTTGAACTTTCTGCAACAGAGTGTTGCGCTAAACAGTATTAAGGAGGACAGATCTTAGTTTGCGCATGTTTCTACCCTAGTTAGAGCTCCCCAAATAAGTAAAGTTAACGTATGGCGTTCATCGAACACCCACCTCATACAACGCAATGTTACCATTGCATATTTTGTGGGACTACCCAACCGATAAATTTTCTGCTATAACACTGGCACCAATCGTTGAATTATGAGAATTCAGTGAATGTGCAAAAATACCGAACGAACGGTCTCGTGGTGAGTACAATCTCATCGATTCGTTTTATAAGCAATGCTTGGTCCAGAACGGTCAGGGAAACAACCCTCCAAGAGCCCTCAAGAAGCATTCAGCCTCCCAAGGGAAATCAAAATTGTTCTTCTTTCTTCCAAAACCAAATTTTTTAAGAAAATCTAACAAAAAGGAATAAAGCATGTGCCAAAAGACAGGAAACATTTGAACCAAAGAAATAATCACACTTAAATATCGAAATGGCTGTAATACTGAATAAAATGTTTAGGAGTAATTAAGCGTAAGTTTAAGAGTTAAGTATGTTGGTCGCAACAACTCTAATACAATTTTACAAAGATTTCGGCTACAGCTCCAAGGTCACAATTCTGACATTTGTATTATCCTTCAAGAACGTTCAGAATCTGAATACGTTACTTATGCAGTGAAAAATACCGCTGTAACAATGCTAGTAGAAAGGAAATATCAAGAATAGTCTATAATTACCCAACAATTATAATTGTGATGACTGTAACTGGCAGATTCAAATGCCGCTTGTCTTGTCCTCATTGTTTCTTTTTAACCAAGATCTCTTATAGGTTAGTAATTACTGGTCGTTGACGTCAGCTCCATCCAAGTTACCAAACATCCCGTGTTACCGTCTGCCTCTCAGAAAATATTATGCGCACTCACGACGTTAACTCGCCAGATGTTAGCATTTAAACACCAATTATATGGGGTTGGAGGTGGACTGGGACTGCGGCTATTGGTTCATACATTTTACTCTTGGCCAAAACCAGAGCCGGGAATCCGGAGAATCGCCACTACTGCGTAAATGTTTTGCATAATGCCTTTAAGCTATTTTATTTTCACTGTGAAAAAGATGCGAGTTGAATGGGTGGCAAATATTTGCTAATTTGAGTTTCTACTGTGATATTTCTGTTATTAGATATGAGCTGGCTAAACCGACTAAGATTGATGTGCACTTCTTATGTAACAGTGTACACCTATAAACTTAAAACTTACACGCATATATATATATATATATATATATATATATATATATATATATATATATATATCGATTGCAGATCCAGGTAAGAGTTAGGATATAGCGAATTATTTTTTTGCGTTTTTGAATAAAATAAGTACGTTTTCAGGATTTTTTGTCCTTCATGTCTTTGGCTTGGGGCTCTCACCTAGACATGCAACGAAACAAATCAGCCTAAAATGCTTAACTTGAATATTTATTCAGTTAAAGAAACCAAATGTTTTTAATTTTTGAAATTATCTTGTAAGGCAAAACTATTTTTGCTTCACAGGAGGTTAAATCTGCGTTTTTGTTAAGTTTTGCTTGCAGCAACTTTCCAAACCCCAGTTTTGTGAGCTACTCATATCCAACGTGGGATCATTTTTATGACAAAATATCTTTTGTACGCAAACAGTTGAACGGATAAAAGGTCAGTAATTAAGCGCAAAACGTCTTTATGCACTTTCGTAGCCTACCGTTTACATTGCAGAAATGTTAAATATTTATTACAGATGAAACCTCTCTTGTCTATTATTGTCGTGTTTCAAACATTCAAAAATTGGAAAGGACAACTTTCAAGATGTTATGCATGTCGTTAATCAAGGTATATTACTTTTACATCGATTGCTTACCTGAAAATTTAACCGAGAAGTCAACGAGGGGGTTAAGATTTCGCATTGCTCTTATGCTAATGTCGTGGAAGTCAAGCGATTTATGGATCAATAAAATTACTCAGATTGAACAAAGATGAATATTTTCCAAAAGATAGATCACACGTGGTGTAAAATAAACCCGTAGGTGAAAAGAACCATTTATTGAGTCAGGAACGGACTTCGTCTCATGTGTCTTCTTGTGGTCATACCGTTTGGTTACAATAGCCAGGTAAAATTCCATCGAGTCATGCTGACGATACGTTGAAACAGTTACCTTGATAGATTGCTGATAAGGTTATTTTAAAAATGCAAAGGGTGTTGGCATTTAATGACACATTGCTCTTTCGACATATTTATCGGGCCGCTTTGTAGTTTACCAATCAGACAGTTTGCCATCCTCACTTGAATAAGGCATTTGTATTAACTATTTCGCAAGATAAGGCTGAAAAGTTTCCTCCAAGCAACTAACTTGCTCATAAACGTTTAATTGTTTCGTTTTTAATGTCCCAAGATGGGTAAAAAGTGATTAAGCATTAATACGGGAAATCCTTTTGTGAGTGGCGTTATTTTTTAAAAAAGCTTTCTTTCTGCCGTTTGCGGAACAAACTACACCTTTAAAATTCAAATTAGGCGGTGATAGGTATTCTATGGAAAACGAAAGCGTCGAAATTTAGCCACACACTCTGCCTATTAACTTGGAGCTCCTACTTTATGGCGTGATATTTTAAAGTGAAAAAGGCTTTTAAATTTTAATGCATGGGGATCGGTATCACTGGCCACTGTGCTAACGATTGATCATAACTCTGGGGAAGAAAACCAAAAAATGTTACATGTATAAATCTTCTTGCAAAACTATGGAAACGGTCCGCAGTGCACTTCAACGACGGCATTGTAGGCAGCCTCACGTACAAGACGAGAAGCAAGGACGCCTGTACTACGGGAACAGTTTATGGGGAGGAACCATAATACGCGGTGAGCAGCATACTCCCAAAAAAGAAAAACCACAAAATGCATTTACATGATTAGTTTGTTTAAGTACACAAACGGCAAGTGAAAAATATAGTGTTTAATTTTAAAGATATGAAAAAGCGTAATTTATAAGTAATCTAATCGCTGGCAGCTGGAAAAACGAAATCAGTTGAAACACAAAAAAAATCAAAGACTGAAAAATGCATAGGAAACATTAAAAAAGTTACCTACAAAATACATACTGCGGAATGATGAAGATAAAATCATTCACCTTAGCACTGAATACAAATAATTCGCCAGCACAGGAGCCTTTACGCGTGTCTTTGTGAGCTGGCCATGGCCACCTTCGCGACAGTGTACTAATTTAGTTTACTAAACATGCCTACCTAAATCAACTGAGTGGACATGTTTTACAAGAACGATACGATACCATCACCAAACCTGGTCTCTCGAAATCAGTTCGCTACGTTTGCGATCTTGCTGTCCGAAATTCTTTTAGCTCGTCGAGTATTTATTCTGCATTCCCATTTCCAGAATCACAACCAATGGAATTTTTAGAAGACAAGGAGGAGGGGAAGGGGAGGCGGAGGAGGAGAGGGAGGAGAAGGAAAGGTTAATAGAAGTGAAGGGAGTTTATTGACTCAAGTTTTAAAACTCTGGCTTGAATCTATCTATAGCGATATGATGCATGCAACAGCTTAGCAGCTTATATGCACCGAATGGTCAGTCTAAGGACTTTGTAGGAATGGCGGTTTGAGGCATGCAGCTGCAACTAACATCTGACTAATGCCCAACCATCCCTTTCGGTCGTCCTCGCATGCATGCAGTTATCTTAGTAACATCAAAATCAGTGTTGATCCACTCCAGGCTGTAAGCGTGTCGGAAAGCCGATCTTTCTTCACGTCGAGCAATTATTGCGTGTGCTGGCAAACTGGTCTCCCGTTTTCTTCTCGAACAAATTTAGGAATCACCAGCGAACGGAAAAAGATCGATTGCACCACATACCGTTAATCCAGTACTGAGCGCGCATTCCGCCCACCGGCTAACTGAAAAGGCATTATTCGCACGTCGTGGGCTTGGATTCTGAAACACGTTTGGTGCAGTAAATTTGCACCGCCGCCGTCAGCCGCAACTTGCTTCGAGCGGGTTCACGTAAATTTACTGATTAAGCCGCTGATAAATGTTAGAAAACATACTTTAAAGGCTGGCTATGTATACTTCAATATAACCCATATCACTATCGGGGAATTTGTTGTCCATCTTCTGTTACTGCATCCACGTCGGTAACTGACCATTTGGGTAGTATTTAGTAGTTCGGTAGGGCTGCCTTGTATGGCTGCCTATACAAGAAACGGAAGTAGGAACCGCCCGCCTCGCTTAAAATAAGTGCCCTTATGGTAAGTTTCAGGAAGGGTAAATATACCTGTGTCCTAAGGCTAACACTAACCCTAACATAAAGCTAAACTGTCCCCTTAATCTTAACCCTAGTCCTAACCTACATTTAACACGATACTAACCTTAACCCTTAACCTACTCATAACCTTAAACCCAACCCTGAACTTAACCTCCTACTTAAACATAACCCTAAACTTGAGCCAAACGCTCACCTTAATTCTATAAATAATTTCCTTGGAAACTGGCGTAAAGCCACAGGTATTGTGGGCAGTTCCTGTGTCCTGTTTAGGCGGCCATATGAGGCATCCTTACGTTTAGTTCAAAGTTTGACAGGAACGTAATATGTGACCCAACTCAGCGCTCAAAGGATAGGTCAGGGAGTAATATGGAACTAGTTGTAATAGGTTTTTTCACGAATGGGGCTAAATTAATAAAAAGAGAGGGCCAACCTAATCCTAACCCTATCTGATGTTTTCATTAGGGTTAGCTTTCGTTGCTGGATTAGTAGGGTCAAATAATATATTTCTGCCCCGAAAGTGGACAGTTTGTGAGATCCAGTGGCTTTACCTCACACTGACCAATATGGACGATATCATTTATAGCTGACCTGACCCACTTATGCTCGAACCCTTTAAGGGGATTAAGAATGAGGCCCACTATGCGCGATCTTTCAATATCAAAGAAAAACGGATGCGTTTTAAAACTACCACGGCATTCTAATAGTCGCCGCTTGGTAATTTGTCATTTGACCCGATACGTCGGTCCTCCTATGGCCAAGGAAATAACTCGGCAACGAATGCTAACCCGCATGAGCACAATGTATGCAGTACAGTCGCGTATTACACGTTGACCTATCCTTTGTTCCCTGACATGGGTCACATATTACGTTCTTGCCCAAGGTTTTATTTTCTCCAGCTAGTTCTCTGGGTTTCATGCTAACCGCAAGTGAATATCATTGAAGACTGTTCTGGTCCTCTTTCGTGTTACCGGTTGAATGGCTGCCCTAAAAATGGTTGGGCGTTCTCGCGTACTTCCAACGAATGCTACATTTTCGCCAGTTAGCCAGTCGCAACTGAGAACATGAAAGGGCTTCACGGCCTGTTTTTTAAACGCATACTAAGTTGTTTTACATCAAAGCCTTGTGGAAGCGACAATAATATATCCAAATGTTTCGGTTATCTAGCATAACTTCTAAAAAGGTCACATTTTTCACAAAATAAAGTCCGAAGCCCCACATTCCTGCTTGTATGTAAATACTTTATAAAAGTAATGACAACTTTTATCGTTGATGCGGTATGGAGTACCATTTCGTATCTTGCTAATTTTTGAAAGGTGAAACTGTCACAGCACTTTCATTTAAATTGGAACAGCCGCAGTAGCATCCAAAAAGGAACGGTTAAATATATCCTCCTGGGATAACTCACACCATAAGGTAACTGCTCGTAAAGTAACCTGAAACTGCATCATAATAAAAGGATTTTCAGGTCTTCAGTAGGTGAAATTGTTGCGCTTAATTTAAGAATTTAAACCAAGTGTAGCCTCAGCACTCCACGCAGTGTTTGTTGGAAAGTGTTCATCTCCCACTCATCTTGCCAAGTACCATTCAAACTACTACGCACTTTAATTGGGAACGTAACCTTTTCAAGAACAGTTCATCAACATACCATGGTCAGACAAATTCAAAATTCTACGTTATGACTGGCGTGTGATGCAAGTTTTCGTAGACTTTGGGGAAAAATTTCAAACAGCTGTTCTTGCAATGTGGGGCACTTCAATGTCCGTGAACTTCAGACGCTTCTTGTGGATATTAGGAGTAGTTCTATGGATATTATACCTATTTATAATTCTCGTGATGGCATGTCACGTTGGTGTATCTGTCCAAAACTCCCTCATTGTAATTAAATTGTTTTCAAACATTCTAGTCCTACGTTGCGATTCGTTTCCGTCGTTCGTTACTTGGTCCGGCTGTAAGTATTAACTTAAATTTAAAATTTAAAAAAATTAAAAATATATGTATATCTGCTGGTTATGTATACTATGTATTCTTAGCTTGCCAATTAATTTCTGAAATCAATTGTGTTCTGTCCCTCCCCTACGGTGTGTAATTACGTCTGTGTGTTGGTTACCCAATCAGTTTCGGAAAAACTTTACAAAACATCAATTTGGCCGTCATTTGAACGTCACTATACGACATGTTGACCGTAGAGTTCGAGGATGTCCACCACGTGCTTGACAGCAGGCTGGAAGAAAGCGCGGTGATTTGTGAATGGAATAGATCATAGTGGCAGGAGACTTGTGTTGCATCTACCGCAATCCCTACTCTTCTCATACCTGAGCCCGATGTCATGACAAAGTCAAGAATGCCGGAGGTATGAGAGGACACAGATGGCTGGCACGGCTTCCTGGTCCACAAAGAGCACTTGACACCAGGATTTTAACACGATAACAAAAGAATAGGGGCAACGACTCATATCCCAGCTCTCTCAGCCTGGGCTTGCGTGTCACTACGCTAGGGCATACATCGCTTGGCCAGGATTTGCATATATAATTAGGGTTACGGCACAGACCTCAGATGTACTTGGGAGGCCGCATGCAGAGGCGCCTAAGAACACACTTTTCACGTACGTGAGAGGTGCCAGTTTTGATTAGTGTTAGGGGAGTGTATGTGCGATGCATGCATTAGTGGAGATACTATGCGTAGCTGCGGACGAGTCTGCGGTGATAAGCCGAACATTTTCGTGGATGCGCATGTGGCCAAGTAGTCCCATGCGTTTAGTGAATGTGCATGGGCAATATGGACAGTGGAGGTGGATGCGGTGGCTCTATGTCAGGTTTACAGGCACTGATTTAGCAATCATTGGTCGATGGACTCGCAGGTGACTGACCAGGCCGATGTGTGAGGAGAATGTGTGATGGTAGTGAAGACAGATGGAGAAAGGGGCCACATCACTAGTGTTGGCGGTGGTGGTGGTCAATGGGTCGTCGCGATTGTCCTCATCGGTGGCAGAACTGAGAGAGGTGAAAGTGGCCGTCGCCACCGCCAAGGAGGTTGTAGCAGATGCGGTGGAGTTGGCGGTATTAAGCGATGGTGGGTTACTAAGATTATGATCATCGGTGGCTAGGGTGGCCAACGCAGTAAGCGAAACAGGGGTTGGAGCGCGGACAATTGAGGAGAAGGAGGAGGATGAGAAGGAGGGGTGGCGGCGGCGGTCGAGGTTAGCTTCTTGTTAATGAATTGGCTCTGGAGCTGTCCTACGAGGCTGAGTTGAGCGCTGAACGTTCTTTGTTGGTGCACGTATGTTCCCACAGCGTCGGTGCATAGAACAGCACCACATTCAACTTGATAACTTGCAAAACCTGGTTGCTAAAGCATTTTATGAGTCCAATTTTGCCCTTACTAAGAAGTGCATGGGTTCCTTCTAGAAAGTTCCCTGTAGAAAATTTCGAAATTAACGATACCCTGACTGGAATCGGATAGTGTGCTTTCCCATAGAAAAAGATGATATGTGAGTTTTAAAGCCAAGCTACTTAATACACTGTGGTATGCTGTTGTTTGTTTGAGTAACATTCAACGCACATCCAAATCATCAATCTAAAAAAAGACCACCTAATCATTGTATGCCTTTTTCCTTGCTTTTCGACGAGAAATCTGCTCAATAGTAATTTCATACATTAATTTGTATATAAAATTCTTACAGTTTCCTTATTGAGCGAAAGGTTCATTTGTTAAATTGGTTTGTGAATGCTCACCGATCGGTACAAAAATTATGTCGGAACTGTGGTTTGTTACACCACACCTACCGATAAAATAAGCATGATATCTTTCCCAACAGACATAGTTATTTATTTATTTAAAATTTATATTTGAAATGCGCCGGGAAGGCACTGTCAAATCAACCATTAGTACCGAAATAAAATTATGACAATTTATGCAGATAAAATGTACAAATATTTAATAATATTAGTAGAATTTTTCCTGTTAGGGCAATCTTACAGTCCTGGACCAGATGGCATCCCGGTAAGCATTCTAAAGGCAGATGCAAATGATATATTTCCTTCCCTTCTGTATAATATATTTAATCTTGCTCTTGAAAGTGAAACCTTCCCTATTTATTTAAGGAATCGCACATTTTGCCTAAACCCAAACACGATTAAACTACGCCATTTGACGACTTTGGGCCAATAAATACCCTGCCAGCAGCCTCGAAGATCTTGGAGACCATTATCAAAGACAAGGTGATGCGTAACCTAACAGAGAATATCCTATTAAATTTGGCTCAGCGGTTACTCGAAAAAAAAATATTGTGACACCTTCCAGCTCTCTTTCTTTGATCATGTGCTTCAATCTAAATACAGCGGTTTTGAAATTTAAACATTTATTTTGATTTCACGAAGGCTTTTGATCGTGTTGACCATGATACCCTCCTGCTAAAACTTGCCTCCTTCGGCAAAGGTAGCAAGCTTCTGAACTTACCATCCTCCTATTTGAATGTTCGGGCAAAACGAGTAAAAAATTTCCGATGTTATCTCCAACCCTACGCATTTAAGGAGTGGAGTTATTTAGGGTAGCTTGCTCGGCCCGCTTCTATTTTGACTTTTCGTCAATTATGTTCCTGATCGTTTTAAGTATGGTAAGCACTTCATGAACGTTGACGATTAAAAAGTTGCTTATCGATATAAACCGGCCGATCACAACATCGTGCTTGAGCTCTTAAAAACGGATCTTCAAACATTCGCTCAGTGGTGTCGCACATGGCGCCTTTCGCTTTCTTGTCACAAGTGCTCGATTATGGTTATTGCTGATAATCATCAGCCCCAGATACACATAGACAGTCACGACCTAAAGTTGCCCGGAATTATAAAGGATCAGGGCATACCATATTCTAGTAGTTTAAATCTGTCAGAGCACTGCACCGTAATTGTCTCGAACGCATGCCAAATTAGTGGGTTTATTTTCAGAAATTTCAAAATCGTTAATATTGGAATCAGCCTTTTTAAAATGGATGTTAGACCTAGTCTGCAATACTGCTCGTTTCTATTTAACCTGCTACACGCTAGATAACGCAAGAAGATGGAATGAGTCTAACACTTCTTTACTTAAAGAGTTTTCTCTTCAGAAAACAGAAACCTGTTCTACCAACAGCGCTGTGAGCTTACAAGCCTCGACCAGTTGTGGCTTCGCAGATTACATAAGGGACAATTTTAACTGTTTAAAGTTTTCAACAGTTGTACCTTTAACCACCTTACAACTCTGAGGCAGCTCGACCGCTCTCTGCGCACCATTCATCGAGATGTAATTTTATTTTTTTCTCTGACGCGCAGTGCTAAATACCGTCAGTTTTTTTCGGTTAACGCTATAGCAATCTGGAATAAGCTACCCAAAAGTTTCCAAATTCAGCAAAGTTATCCTTTGTTTACGAGAGCTGTCACTAGTTTTCTACATTCAGGACTCCTTCCACGAATTTTTGGTGCTGACTCGATGGAAGCTCTCTTCCGTTCTGATGGTGTTCATGGACTCTGGATCTTGTGCTGAGGGCAATATTGCTGGTTCTGCGGTCCGTAATCGGCTGATTCCTCAGTCGACAGCGAGCAGCCGTTCGCCGACATACCTGCTACTGCAGAATACCGGATCCATAACACTGAAAAGAGAAAAACCTACACCGTGCAAATGTATCAACCGTTCCCCGTCCCGAAATTTAATCAGTCTATTAACTGCAGCTTGTTTTCTCCTGAAAACACTTGAAAGAACGATCAGGAGATTTATTCACCGTCATATTCTATTACGGAAATGGC